>JABSTQ010001310.1:0-67698 GCA_013358835.2 Ixodes persulcatus | reverse complement strand
ATGGAATACCGTTTCCATCATCAGATCTTGGAAACGGCCCCAGGTGATCAATTCCAACTACCTCAAACGGGCTGCCTGGAGGTGGTATTTGCTGTAGCTCGGTCTTCGCCGGGTGCGGTGGTGTTTTCCGCAGTTGGCATGTTGCGCAAGACGCGACGTACTGTCGGACGTCCGTCCTGAGGTGCGGCCACCAAAATCTCTTGGCGACTTTGTCGAGCGTCCGGTGTTGCCCGAGATGACCCGCAGTTGGAGCATCATGGCACATCTCAAGAACGTTCCGACGCATTTTGGGGGGAACTACGGGAAGCCATGCTCCTGAGGGATGTGCTCGATGACACAGCAGACCGTCCCGAAGCTGGTAGCACGTTCGTAGACGCCGTAAGCGACGTTCTGAAAGTCGCGGTCTCCCGTTCACTTCGTCAGAAAGCAACTGGATAATGTTGAATGTGTCACATTCCTCTGCTTGCGCCGACTGCAAATCTAAGAGTGCGAGTACAGGAGCAACTCTGGCGTCTTCGATGGGGTGCCGTGAGAGGAAGTCGGCGTCTTGGTGCTGTTTCCCACTTCTATGAACGACCGAGAAGTCCAACTCTTGCAGTTTCATTGCCCACCGAGTCAATTTCGGAGTTAGATCGTTTTTTGACTGAAGCCAACGGAGAGCAGAGTTATCTGTCACGACTGTAAAATGCTTTCCGTAGATGTAGGGACGGAACTTTTCCACTGCCCAAACAACAGCGAGGTACTCGAGTTCTGAAGAATGACATCGACTTTCCGGTTCGCTGAGTTTGCGGCTTGCGTATATGACGGGATGTTCTACTCCTGCACTGTCCCTCTGGAGAAGAACAGCGCCAAGCCCTTCGCCACTGGCATCAGTGTGAATGAACGTCGGTGCTTCTTCTGAAAAATGAGCCAGGGTTGGTGGTTCAAGAAGTGCTCTTTTGATATCAGCAAAAGAAGCTTGTTCTTTGGCGCAGCAACGCCACTTGGTGTTTTTTTTAAGAAGCTCAGTCAGTGGAGCAGCTCTGAGAGAGAAGTTTCTTACAAATCGACGAAAATAGGACGCAAAGCCTAAAAAGCTTTTCAACTGCTTCGTGGTAGTGGGCTCAGGAATATTGGCTAGCGCTGCCAGCTTGGTTGGATCCGGGCGAATACCCTCTTTGCTGACAACATGCCCTAAGTAAATGACTGTGTCGCATCCGAAGAAGCATTTCGATGGTTTCAGACGAAGATGCGCATTGGTGAGGGCATTCAGAACTAGACGCAGACGGTGCTGGTGTTCTTCAAAGGAGTCAGCGTATACAATGACATCATCAAGATAAACTAACGCCATCGTCCACTTCAGGTGTCCAAGCACCATATCCATGAGGCGTTGGAAGGTCGCAGGTGCATTGCAGAGTCCGAATGGAAGACGGTTGAACTGGAACAATCCGTCAGGAGTTACAAAGGCAGTTTTTTTCGGAATCTTTCGGCTCCAGCTCCACTTGCCAATATCCGGACATGAGATCCAGAGTAGTAAAGTAGCTGGCACCATGAAGGCGATCAAGGGCATCGTCAAGTCGTGGCAAAGGATAAACGTCTGGTTTTGTTATGCTGTTAAGTTTCCGGTAGTCCACGCAGAATCATGTAGAGCCGCCTTTTTTCCTAACCAGGACAACTGGCGACGACCAAGGACTGTTGGAGCTAGTTATAATGTCCCTTTGAAGCATGTCGTCTACCTGGCGGTTTATCTCCTCCCGTTCTCTCAACGAAACACGTCTTGGATTGTGATGTACTGGAGCGTGATCACCAGTATTGATGCTGTGGCGCACAAGTGGTGTGCACCCTAGCTCTTCTGGTGTAATAGCAATGCACTGCCGAAAGTCCCAGAGCAGTTCTTGTATCTGTGCCTTTTGTTGTTCTGTTAAGTTGTTGCCGAAATTAAATTCTGACCATGGAAGATCACCAGCTTTTTCAAGACAATCTTGTGGGGAAGACATCGTTGGTGCCGCACTAATTGTCGCGACAGTGGCATGTGAGAGGGCAAATGTCACAGGTTCGAAGTCTTCACCGGATTTCAGGAGCAGGTCACCATTCGTCAGGTTTAAAACTGGAAGCATTAAACTCCCCTTTTCGCAGGAAACAAGGCAGCGAGGTATAGCAAACTCCATCCCAGGACGAGATTGTGGCAGTGATTCAACTAGGATATCTCTTGACGTCATTGAACCTGGAATTATTGCTGTAGCCCAAACTGCAGATAACTTAGGTACAACAATGTCCGATGCTGCAACCATACGGAACACCTTCTGTGGTTTTCGATTGACCATCGGTGCCATTAGTGTAGACACAAATGTCGTAGCAGTTGCGACGATAGAACATACTTGGGCTGCAGCGGACTTCGTCAGGTTTTTCAAGCTGGACCACGCTAGGACAAATCCATCGAATAAGCTCTCAAAATTCCAGGAAGTTGCTTCTTTGCTTCCCCCGCTATCTCCTTGGGGCAACTCTGTCGCAGACCAACTGGACTGATCGCCAATACTCAAAGTTGGTAGGGCTGACAAACAATATTCACCTCCTCGAAACGATAAAGAGAGCTGGACGTTTGAACACCAGTCACGGCCGAGTATCATTGATCATTGTAACTTGTGCACAATTACAAAGGGGAGGTTGACTGTTGTTCCTAAGGTTTCTACAGTCAACGAGATCTGCCCTTCTTGTTCGATTGTAGAACCGTCGGCTGATATAAGACAGACGGTACCAGGAAGTGTTTTGGGCGTGGTACACTTCGCTGATTGCAGTAATGCATAATCAATTAGACTTACTGCAGCTCCGGTGTCCACGATAGCATTCACATGTTGTCCCAACTCATCAATATGAACTGAAAGACATGGCGTTGGTGAGGTGCGCAGTGGCGTTGTCACCAGAGGAACATGATGCACTACATGAGACTCAACCTTGCCATGCTCACTGTCACTTGAAACGTTTGGCGTTGGTATAGGTTGCGTTTTGCACGGGGCCAAGTGATTTGGGCAGGATCGAGCTAAGTGCCCAATGTCACCACAGGTGAAGCAACGACGGTTACTTGAACGTACCGGTGAAGATCGTTGAGCCAGCCTCGGAAGCTGGATTCCAGATGTCGACACCATGTCCATTGCTTTGTTGGCTGCTTGAACTTCGAGTGCGCGAGCCAGTGCTGCACGAGTCGTGGTTGGGTGGGCGAGTCGCACAAGAAGCTGAATGTCGGTGTCTTCGATTGCGTCGATGGAAGCAGTGGTTGCTATCTGCTCCACGTCGACTTCCGTACATCCGACGAGCGCTCTTCTCGCCATCCGCTGGATTATGTCAGCTAGCTCCTGGAGTGTGTCCGTGCCTTGGCGGTGTTGCTTCAAAGCAGTCAGGTGAAATTGCTGGAGATGTTCATCACCAAAGCGGGACTTTAGCGCTTCTATGAGTAGCTGATATGAGGAACGACTTGTTGCAGACATGCTCTCCAAACATTCAGCAGCGTTCCCCCTCAACTGGGCCACCATTGCACGAGCTCTGGACGTTGAGTCGAACCCGTAATAGTCTGCAACCGTTTCGAACTGGATGATGAAGGCTTTCCAAGACGACTGCCCATCGAATGTCGGCAGTTTGAGTGGCAGTGTGGCAGTCCGTGGTGCACAGGCAGTCGAATCCGAGATTCCATGGACGAAAGGCCATCATTGAGGCGTTGCCCTACATCGGCAACCTGACGTTCGACCGCAGTTTCCAGCAGAGCCAGACGGGTTGCGAGGCAATTGTCGAGGGTTCCAAACAGGTTCACAATGCCCGTAGCACTCCTTTCGGCGAGCAGATTTGCTAACCGCTCCGTGATTTGCATCGCCGCGGAAGTTGAGATCACGCCACTTGCCTCTGATTGGGTTGCCATTTCGTAATCCCACCGCTGCCACCAAATGTTGCGGGCGTCTCAGCTCCTGGGCTAAACGGGCAACTAAGAATCCAGTCCCCAGTTCTCCACCCGACCTCTTCTTCTTCTCCTCCTTTTCTTCCTTTTCCTTGTCCGTTACAATATATATACTTTTTTTTTGCGGTTTGTTGAGGAGAGTTGCGGGCGAATGCAAAGGGTGAATATCACAGAATGTTCGGCATGTATGGTCTAGGGCTTTTCAAGGCATAAGAGAAACCTATCAGTTTCAAAAAGAACATGCATTTTCTCTCAAAATACAACGTTGAAATGCAATCCAGTCAACGTCTGCAGGTGAAATTCAATGACAAATAAAAAAAATATTTTAAGGCATATGAATTAAGAATTACCAGTACTAAAAGGTTTGACTAAAATATATTATGAATGCGCAATACGCACCAGAGATTACAGCAAAGTGAGAGTACTGATTTAGAATTCACTGACTAAAATTATAAGCTTTTTTTTTATTTTTAAAGTGTCTGAATGTTGATGCAAGTCAGACGTTAGTGCCTTCCTTTCGTCGTGGATACTGAAGGAAACAAAATGAGACGAAAAATTGCACTATAGCCGCCCGTCTGTGCGTTTATGGAGTGAATGCATTACCGCAACGCAATATTTTAGCAAAAAACAACAACCGGCGATCAGAAGAAAAAATACGTACAGAATATAGCCCGTGGTAAATCAGTGGCGATGATAAGCGCCCTAACTAAAGAATTTTTTTTGGAACTGATTTAAAAATATAAAAAGAAAAACAGTCTGAAATCAAAGCCCCAGCCTAAGGCACACGTTCATAGGTTAAGGCACACTGTGCATAACGCTAACATAAATATATATTGGATTAAGTACTGTTATATTACGCTGACATAGGGTAAAAAATCTTGCATCCTTTCTCTTTGAATGGCTTTTAACTCTGTCAAGACCTAATTCCAGCACAGACTGGGTCCTGTCAAAGTTTGGCACATAAATCGGATTCATCAGTCGTATATCTTCTCATTCACCCGAAAGTTAACTCAGCGTGCAAATAACTACATCAATGTACCAGCATTTATCTATATTTAATCCTAAACGTTTGCTTTATTTATTTTTCAGTAAAAGAGGGGGAATACATATATAAATACGACGTAAGCGAAATAATTTATACCAATTTCAAAACATGCATACTTATCTATTCAGAGTTACTTGGTAAGTATAGAACAACATATGAATATAGCGTGGCCTTGAAACTTTGTTCACATAAGCGCTCTTACAAAATTTATTAATTGTCCTTTTGATTACTTGTGTTGATTGCCAAGCCCATTCAGCGAACACGCTATTTTATTTTGTATTGTCGCCTTCTATTGGCAATCATCACATATCGAACGGTCTTTTGGCAGTGCGATATGCAACAAACCCGGTAGCAATGTAACAGGGTAAAAAAAAAAGCAGCGCGAAAATCGACATGGAAAACAAGGTGTACATACACAAAGAGCTGACTTTCAACTGTTACTGTCAACTGAAAACGGTTGAAAGTCAGGGCTCAGTGTGTGTACACCTTCACTGTCCGTGTCGTTTTTCGCGCTGTTTTATTACCCTTTTTACAATGCTACACCAACTGGTGCAACTTACTACTGTGAACACGGTAGAAGCTTGCTCTGGTGTCACTCGCCTCAGGAAGTCTTCATGTTAGGTCGATGTACAGAGATCACTTGAATGGTCCCTTGAGGGAGCTGTGCAACAATTTCAGTGCCTTGCTTAAATAATCTGGGAGTTGGTGCCTCGTCCTCTCTGAAGTAAAGAACAAAAATCGCTTTTGCCTGCACGTCCTAATTTTTATTTTAAAAATGGACAAAGATTGAGGTTTTCGGCACCTCTCCAATCCTTCACCATCTTCCGAGCCATGTGCGCTGTGACGTGAAAGGGGGACGCACGGGGTTCCGGTGAAGTTCTCTCTCTCTAGAGCCATCAGAGTGCAGCGAGAAATCACCCGCTCGCGACCACGTGACCGCGTGCTCGCGCAGCGCGATCAACATGGCGAAAGCAGGAAAGTGCCGACGTGCTCGTTTGGGTCCGGCCATCCCCGTCCGGTTCTGCCCCCGTCCCCCTCCGGCTTCTGGCGGCTGTTCGCGGTAGCAGATAGAGCTGACGGTTTTGTTGACCTCGGATAGATGGCGCCACTAAATCTCCGTATAATAAACGTTTTGTCAGTGATACCAGGTTCTTGACGCATTTATATTTATGTTGGACCGACAAGATTTATAGAAAAATTATCTTTTATCGAGGAGGTATTTGCACAACTTCCTATCCTTTTACAAGTCCCTCTTTGACGTCCCGCCACGTGGTTCTCATGGCCGCCACTCGGCGGCTGCAGGTCGGGAAATATTCTAATTTTCGCCTCGCGATTTCGCGGCAGAATCACAATATTTCGAAGGAGGGAGATGTGTTTTCTGTCCTTTGTGACAAGATATACAATGACAAAAGTAGAAGACGCAAATTATTTCAACTGTTAAAACCGTTGCACAGCTCCTTTAAAGGACAGTAAGAGCATTATAAACCGACTTTTGAGGACACACTCAGAAACAAAATTACAAAAGTACAATAACCCACTGGCAATTTTCCCAACTAAAAACGCGGCCAAACATAGGGATGCGCCAGTTTCTATCATGATATTTCTAGTGCGGTCGCGTGTTTAATAAAAAATGCCACTAATTATATTATTTTGGGTTTTAGGGAGCATAGATTGAGTGTGCGTCATAAATGAACAATCTAAAAAAATAAATAAAGCTCGAGAGTTCCTTTGAAGGGGGAACTCCGCTCGATTCCGAAGATTTCGGGATAATGAGCGATTTCGCATTTAAAAGCCCTAGTCAAAGACACTACGTCGTTTGCTTCGCCAAAAATAGGATACTGTAAACGACTAAATTTTCGCGAGGACCTAATTTTCGCGAATTTCGCGAATCGCCTACAATTCGCAAAAAATACGTCCCGCGAACAATTCGGGCAATATGTGAGCGCTACGGAAGCTACACTCGATTCGCGAAAATTAGAATCCGCGAATAATTCCAAATTTTCAGCTTTGGCCCAATTCGCGAAAATTCGAGCCCGCGAAAATTAAGTCGTTTACAGTATATATTTTTAAATCTAATTTTAAACACGAGCGGAAATCGAAACCGAAACTTCGGCTCCGTCCGGCAACATTGGCCTCGGGCCGCCAAGAACATGGCCGTCACGTGGCACGATATGTCACGTGATCCTTTAGGCATCGACGGGCGGGATTGGGGCGGGCGTGTGCTAGGCGCAAGTGTCGTCTGCACCGCACTCTTCGCCACGTTTTGGCATCTACAACATTCCACGGCGTCTGTACAGTGGCGGCATAAGTCTTCGCACGTGGTTTTTCGTAGTGTGGACGAAACTCCGAGAGACAATGATCACAAACGGTGAGACGATGACGGCGGTTGTGACGCGAGAGACGGCGGTAACGGCGAGACCACGGTAGGGCGGCCTGGACGGCTCCCAAAAAGCGCGTTGCGCAGGCGCGTTACGCCAATCACGTGGACACCGCTGAGCGCCCAGAGGAAACGTTGCTGACGTCGTCCGCTACACTTGCCCGGAGAAGTAAGAACAAGCAAAAGGGGGTCATGGTGATGACGTTTAGCTCAATGCTGGCTTCGCCCATGCCGTAGCCTTGACTGCGCTGTTGGTTGCGCCTCAATTCGCCCGCTCGAGTCAGCCGAATTCGGCAACTTGGCGAGTTGCAAAAGTTTCCCGGACCGTTTTAGAAACATTTAGACAGAACCGCGTCGTAATATTTGACGTGTGGTCTTCCTAGACAATACTGAAGACGACTGCAGTGTTTTTGTTTTCAAAACCAAAAGTGAAGCAGAGTTGTCCTTTAAAAGGCAGTGCTAGTCACTATGTTCTCTCTTTTTTTTTTAAATAATGCGCACAAATGCACATTCTGAGGTGATACTCTTCTGCTTTGTTGCTACAGTTCCGGAGTAACAGTTCAATAAGTTTATCCAAAACTTGACTGTTTTGAGAATTACCTCTTTTTTTTTTTTTTTTTACTATTCCGAATATCGCTGGGTATCCCCTTTCTTCTAGCATGTTGTTAAAGTGTCGGTTTTGATTATGTTCAGGTTGGAAATGTGAAGTTCCTCCACAATGAGGATAACATCATTTTTATGGAAGTAATCTGTGCTAAAGAAAATATATGTTTCGTGATGTTGCTTCGTTCTTTTACATACTGAAAGAGAAATTATTGTTAGTCAAAACAATATTGTGCGATGAATAAGAACGTCGAAATATAAAACGTGAATCTATTCTGATGTTTCCAAATATTTTGAAAATTTTAAAAATATGAGAGTTATCAAACATGTACTTTTTGTAGGATACCAAGTTTGGGTTGCCGAAAAGAACACCATCGGGACAAGTGCACGTGGTCTTCCATACCTTTGCACGTTTCTCTATGAAGCCTGTGCTGGACGAAAAAAACTCTGGGCTTACGATTGGACCATATGCCCTCAAATTAAATCTACGGATCCAAAAAGAGTGTCTAACAGACGGGGCAGCATAAAACCATAAAAAATAAAATACATGACTAGCCCTCTTTTTTAAGTTTTTGTCACCTCTATGTGTTGACTTGAATTGTATACCTAGAACCGTTACGACCAGGGACTCAAGTCGAAGCGGAACGCACACTGAAAATCGTTAGCTGCCCAAATGTCCTCGGTAACCTTCACCGTAAAAAGAAATCTGTCGATAACCCGATTCGTAACCAAAACCCGAAACAATTAACCAATAACTGATTTATTATTATTAAGATTCGTGGCAAGAACACATCGAGAAATATTTTGAGTAAATTGTCCCATGGCGTGAACTTCGCCATTTCGTTAAAACACCTGAGACTAGGTGTGAAAAAAAATTTAACCCCCCCCCCCCCCAAAAAAAAAAAAAAAAAAGTAGCAGAAACAGGGAAAGAAGTCGGCCAGACGACGTCTCAAACTTAGCTAATACTCTTATTCTGTAAACCTCTGTGGACACTTTGAAACGAAGGTCGTCACCATACAACACAACAAACAAAAACGAAAATAATTTGTCTTCCTTTTTTCAACTTTGCAGCCACAAATATACAAACTTACGACACCTGTTTACTACTATATTAAAAAAAGAAAGCATCTTGCGGTTCTTCCACTCGGCCTAGAGGCTTCAGTAATATTTTAGAGGTAACTCCAAAGTTCTAAGATATCCAAGGAAAAGGAATCCCACGTGTCTTAAGCGACCTTCGAGTCTTTGAAAAAAAAAAAAAAAGGCTCGAGGTACACCAAAGCACTTCTAATGAGTTGAGAATGCGAAAGCACGCACGCCGCCCTTCGCTCTCTTTAATCTGCGCCGTACAATGCACTGACCTTGGGCGTGGAACGGTGGAGCCGCTGCCTCGCTAGGGTGCCTACATGTCTGCCTGTCTCAGTGAGAAGACATCCATTGTTGCCCTGAATGTGCCAGCGCGTGACGCTCTCGCGCACTCGGTGCGTGACTTGGGCGGTAAAATGGCGCCTATCCATTAGCCAAAACTACGCGCTCGAGCTGAGTGACACCAGATTGCGCGCGCTTCAAAATGCATAAAAAAAACGATTGGGCGGGAAAATGGCTGAGATGTCACCACTCAAGCAAAAGCGCGCGTGTGTATGAAGGCACTCTAGCCTCGCGGACACGCAGCGCCATCGGGTGAGCGATCGTTCAAACTGTCGTGTCTTGCGGCGCGAGGAAGGAACAGGCAGCAACGCAGTTCCCAGCAGAACGAACCCCTTGGTTTATTCAATGCGCCGTATATACTGCCACACGCCGTAAAACCGATAAGAGGCGAGCGAACGCATGATCAGCGAAAACACAACAATGTGATAACACAGTCAGGATGACACCACACAAACTGACGCGCAGCGGCCAATGGGAGCCTCGTCGACGCGCTCCAGCCAATGAGACCGAAGTGAGAAATCTGCCGTTGGTTAGCTTTGCGCGTGGTTTTATTAAGGTGCCGTTTTGCATGGTTCCAAAGCTGATGACGTCGGCTCGCTCCAGGAGACAGTTAGTGCTTTCGCATTAAAATTGCTTTACTTTCCTTGTAATACGCAACCCCAAAAGCACCATAGTACTGCTAGCGCCCCTTCCAGGGCCGCCTCTTTTCTGCCCTGAGTAAAATGGCCGCCGACCAAAAAATCAGGCTTTACCTCGTCGCATGGGAAAGTGTGGGAGACCGCGACTCCAGAAGATTCATATAACCTCCTTGGTATCCCACCGAAACCGCAAATAAATATATGGCTAACAGTATTCAATGGCTGGAGAAAATTATAAAACACAGTCGACCGAAAGACGTTTAGTTTTAGGCTATGCATGACCCAGGCACGAAGCCAGAGGGGGGGGGGGGGGGGGCATGGGGCCCGGGCCCCCCCTTCCCCCCGAAATCTTCCATTTTGCTGGGGCCCTCTTTCCCCCTCTACCTCATATAGCATTTCGTCATATACGCCCCCCCCCCCCCCCCCCCGAAACAAAATCCTGGCTACGTGCCTGGCATGACCTCCAGTACGTCGCTACTATAATGTTGATAAATATGTTAATACCAGTCACGCTACTTTTGCTTTTCTTTGGCAATCTGCGAACTTCAAGGCTCAAGCAAATAAGCCAAGGAAAATGCATGTTCTATACTCATAGGTTTCTGCTGCCTCAGCACAAATCCTTGCCTGCTGATGATGATCTTTTAACTAATTCTATGATTTTCAATTGCGTTCATACTAGAGAGCTACAACTAAAGGGACGCTGACAGGGCATCTATGCTCGCCGAGGTTGTTTTTAATGGGTTAGCATCAGTACTCACATGACACGAAAAAGGTGACGGCGTCCGTCTGTGGACAAAACAGTCGAAAGGGAAGCGCGCCCCGTATAGAGCAGGATAATCGCGAAGGTCAAAGGCGAGAGGGAGGCGACGTCACGGCGTGGAAGCCAATGCGCGCGCGTATGCTGGGGCGAGTCTGAATTTGCCGATGTGCAAAGTGCGTATGCCTTGGTTTGTGCTACAGTATGGAGTGTGAACTAAGTACTAGCGCTGGTCCAAGCAGGCGGCAAAAGAAGCCGGATTGTGGATAAAGGAGACCGGCTGCCGAAACCGGTGAACTGCGAAAGCAGCGGCAGGCAGAATCGTTTTCTGTTTCTTAAAAAACAGATACACAATATATAATGTGTCATCAAAAAAAAATCTCAATACGTCTTAAAGCAGCTTTTTAAAACAGATTTCTATGCGAAACCACCAAAGCCAGAAAAATATTAAAGGAAGATACATTGGTGGATTCGTAGGGAATCTGTTACCATGACCCTTGGCAAACGCCATACACGCCCCCTTTGAGAAACGCTAACACTGACCCCGTAACGAAGCCAAAAACAGGCAGAAACAAATAGAGGAAGCAGAAGATATAGCCAAAAAAGAAAACCAAAACAGAAAAGTGAAGGGGTCAGCGTTATCGTTTCCCTAAAGGGGAACGTATGTGGCGTCTCCCAAGGATCATGCTAACGCATTCCCTAAGGATACATGGTTCTTTCTTTATTTCATCATGACTTATAAGACCCAATCACCCAAAACACAATTTGCGACTCGACATTATTTTTCTTTCCGCCCGAGAACAGCCAGGCGAGAATGGGCCGGTTTCAGTCGCGCTCCCTCTCTTTTCTATTGTCACGTGGCGTTTAAACTAAAGCGTACCAAAGTCGTGGGTCATCTAAGGAACATATTCAATGTTAAAAACAAAAAAGGATAGGAACCTCGTTTTCGTGGTTTCCTCAAAAAACTGCAAATACGTTGATGAAAAAGGCTCGAGGTACACCTAAGCACTTCTTATGAGTTGTGAATGCGAAACACGCCGCTCTTCCGCTCCCTACTTTCGTCTGCGGCGTACTTGCGTCGACGGTCGAGCGCGCGCGCTGTCCCCGACGCGCTGACCTTGGGCGTGGAGCGTTGGGGCCGCTGCCTCGCGGACACGCAGTGCCATGGGGTGGCGGTCGTTGAAACTGACGGGCAGCGGCCAATGGGAGCCTTGTCCACGGGGAAACTAGGTGCCGTTGTCTAGGCTTTTGGCGTGGTTTCATAGCTGGGAGCTCAAAGGATTTAAGGTGCCGTTTGGCGCGGCTGCAAAGGTGATGACGCCGGCCCGCTCCATGGGACAGTTAATGCTTTCGCAATGGGCGCGTTCAGTAGCGGCTCTTGGAGTCAAGGAGTGAGCGCTCTTTTCACTAGACGGCAAAAACTGACTTCCCGTGCACGTTACTCCGAGTTTTCGGAGTCAGGCTCTCGTGCACCGTCTCCGGAGACGGTGCATGAGGAGTGAAAGGAGCGCAGCATTGCGTAATTCCGGATCGCTGACGAAGTTCCGGCGCTAAAAGAGAAAAAAAACAAATGGCGGGATAAGCTGCGGCAGTTGTGTCGCGGGTGTGCGGTTTGCTCGCTTTTGTTAATGAAAAGTGCTCAAGGTAAGACGAATAACGCGTTCGAATTTCTTTTCCAGGTAAGGCTCTTTTCGGAAAATGCATTGGGCCGTATTGCGTTTGGTTTGAATATGCTAATAAACAACGTAAACGTTCATTAGTCGCCATGTCTAGATCGCCGTTGCACGGAAACTCGGTGAATATCGACGATAGTCCTGTCCGCGCTGAGCAGAGCAAGGCAGGGTATGAACGCGAAATCGGTAGCCGGTTGGGCGCTCACGCAGAGTATGATCCCGATTGATGTTTTGTTTGCGTAGCTAAATCGGGGTGTACGTTGGCTGACGCTCGCTTCCGCCGACAAAACCTTGACCGCCGAGCGCGGCCGAACTTCCCGTGTACATACGAATACATTTTATAGGAAGTTCGTAACGAAGGGAAGAACAAACGTATGGCCGTATAAAAGTATCGCAACCGGTGGCGGAGATTCGCCGAGCTCCATATTTTGCGTGTGCTGACAACGTTTTCGTGTTTTTTTTGTTTTTTTTTTTTTGTTTTTATAACAGAAGTAGTCTTTGCACCGCCCTGCGAGGGCTCAATCGCGTTGGATCGCTTTGAACAGCAGCGCTGAGGTATACAGTCACTCGCTTTTTATATAACGACCTTGTCAATACTTCTTCAATACCGGCGTCAAATAAAAGCGATCGTGCTCGGCATCGTCTGCTTCCATTTTATTCGGAGACCGCCTTGCACAGGGGATGAAGCGGACGTTGCGTAGTAGCAGCTGAGGAGCCGTGTTTTTTTTGTTTTGTTATTTTTTTTGCCGTTCAGTAGGCGCTCTGAGGACTCCGGCTCGAGTTACTCCGTTCGGAGCTGAGGGAGCCGCTACTGAACGCGCCCATTAGAAAACAAAATCCTTCACACATCACAGTAAGTATATTTTCACGTCATTCCAAATATGGCGACGTACCGCGAGCTGGACGACGCGATGGCGGCGCACGACGTACCAACGTTGCGACGGACCGGGGGGACGCTTGTTTGGAACTGTCGTTTGTGGTACCGGCCAATCGATCTCCAAGCGTAGAGCACCGAGCGGAAGTGATTTACGTGCAAAACAATCGCACGACAGACGGTTCACGCAACTTCGTCGTCGTCCTTGTTTCACACGCCAAAGAAGTGGAGAAAGAAAAAGCGCGGTCGGGTGCAACCACGTGACTTCCGACAACTCTTTCCTCCTCTACATTTCTTCTTCCTCCTCGGTACACATCGTCCACATGTAGCAGAAATGAGCATCCGTGCTCACATTTCGGCTTCGGTTTCGAGCAGTTGGGTTTTCTGGCTTCAGTGAAAACATACGCGAGACTTTGTTGCACTATATAGATTGGAGCCATATTAAATCTCCTGGCACTATATTAAATCTCCTGGTTGGGCGGTGTTAATGTCATTTTAATTAAACCTTTATTATTAGGCCAAATCGGATTAAAATAATTTTTGAACACATGGTAAAAATGTATAAGTTCAGAAGGTGTAATTCCGATTTTTTTCCAAGAGACTGAATGCTGTTAAGTCTATGGAGACATACGCGAGACCAGGAAAATATTCATGTTTATAGTTCTTCATCAAATCAGGTTCGATAAACAACTATCACTCAGATCGGGTGGCGAGTTTGCGTGTTGGTGGGCTTTCCCGCAGAACACTTGGCAAACCCATCACTGCAAATAAAGGGGAAAGCAGAAAAGTCGTTTCGTGCTAGCGATGCAGTTTACTTTTTTGTCTGTGAGATTCTATCATGTGCAGTGGCATTATTTTCAGTGATTGGCTTTCCGAAAACATGGCTAAAAGGTTAACGAGTGGAAGATCTTATATTTTAACAGTCAATTCGGATGCCATGTCTCGCAAAGGCTGTTTCCATGCCATCTGCCATTATTTGTGTTTTTTTTATCTTAACATTCCTTTGTGCGAAGTACCTTTACACGAAGCGTTATAGATATTTTTTTTATTTCTTTTTTTTTTGTTTTTACATACAAGTAGCTGACGTATATCACAACTGCTTGGGCGGTTCTGAACATTGTCTTCTGACAACAGAGGGTGAACGACAGAAAAAGTTCGCGAAAAGTGTTTTTTTTATTATTATTCTTTTTGTGTGTTTTTTTATGCTTGCCTTTTCAGGATCGTCTTTTGGGCAGCGAAATATATTTCGTTCAATATCAGAAGCTTCTGCAGTTCTAAATACTATAGAGGCAATATTTTACAAAAAGAAAAAACACATAAAATGTTCCTTTTTCTGTGCACCGCATTCGTGGTTTTTGGATGCTCATTCGGTAAAACGGAGGACCAAAAATGTTTCCCAAAAGGCGTAGAGCAGCATCTGCGGCATCCACCAAACGCTTGGAAGGTAACGAAGTTTTCATATGTACTTTCTTCTAAAGCATTGAGACGAACTAATTGACTCGTGTCTTTATTGAAGCAGTGTCGGGTACTTGGTATCTCAGAGTAGAACACAAAAATACAAAACACCTGGATTGCATGTATGAAACATACCATTCACATCTAGATTATCCTCACCGCATATACTGAGTCATGTCATTCCTGTATCGGGTCAGGCAAGCGAATCTGAATACCCTCAATTGGTATCAATTTCAAAATGCTCTCGTAAATGTATTTATTTTGGGTCGCATAAATACTTAGGCTTTGCAGTCTTGCTAAGTCGAACGCATATTGTCACCGATGGATTGGCGAGACGGGGACTGACGAAGAAACTAAACGTTTAATAAGGCGAACTTGTGTCAAAACAAAAGAGTAAGAACAGGCGTCGAAGGCGAGCGTCGATGACGGCGAAGTGGCAGGATCAAACGCTGGCGGATGCCTACAGCCACTCGGAGCACGTTTTATCGAGAGGGCAAGCGTCGCGAACATTCGAACTAGAATGTTCGACCCTAGAACATGCTGACCCGGCACTAACGAGAACAATCGAGACGCTTCTTAAATAAACTAAAAACATTTTCTAACAAATTACCGAAATTGATAAGGCGGCTCCCAGGCAGCGAACCTGGGACACTTTGGTAGCAGTCAAGAGCAGTCAACCACTCGGCCACGCTCGCGTCAATATAATGTCTCGTGCATGAAGCTTAGTATCCAATTCAATGCCACAACCATTTGTTGTACTGTAAACTTATGAAGGTCATTATGACCATTCAACGTTATGCATGGCAAACAATGCGATATTACATAAAATACCTTGCGCCGATGACTCTTAAAAACAAACCAGCATGCAAGCACTGTTCAATGCATTGAAATTCCGCGTAATGCTCAAGCTTCCTTGGTGGTAGAAAGGAGAAACTCTTCGAATATCGCAATATTCACATCAATATGCACATTGCATATTTAAAAAAAAATACAAATAGCGCCATGATAGAGCACCATGATAGACATTGACTTTTACTATTTGCTTATGCGCGGTTACAAAAAAGAAAACGGGGGGTTGAATGAGCAAACATCTACAAACCTGAGTACAAGATAATTCCTCAGTTCCGGAATTTTTTTGTGAATCCGGGTATCTAATGTACTTTATTCAGTTCTTGGGAAAAGCTTATACCCGTAATTCACGAAAATGTGTTTGCTACAAGCAATCGTAATACAAAACTCTGGAAAAGTGAGGAAAGCTACATCTGAGAAATATCGATGCAATGAACTAACCACGGGTAGAAAAAAAAAAACATGCACTTGGAAGTCATCAAATCATCATTGCCCTTAGGTGGTTTCTGTACATATTGTCCTCAACAGAATTGTTCATATGACACAGAAATCAGCAATAGCTACACAAACTATAAACGATGATTTTGTTGTTTTCAAAATAAACATTGCTCTATGCATGATCACTTTTATATAAAATATAATGGATGTACAGAAGCAAGAACAAACTAAAAACACTTTCATCCATGAAAATTTCAATTCGCCTATATTGTGAAAACAATAGATTACCACCTTATTTATTTTGTACCGTAAACAATTGCTGAGTGGGTAGCTGCTAAGAGTTCGCCGACGGCGAGCTTCCACACAGTAATTTCAACGTGCATTCCGCAGCATCAAGCTTGCTGACGGTCTTGGTAACCTATGAATGTGAGCTCGTTCTCTTCATGTCCGTGAACAATGCACTCAAATATGGGGTCCAATAAATAAACCCCATAGTCGCTGACAGCTCAGAGCACAAGTCCGGTCAATATTTTCGAATTTGGAACTACGACTGTTTTCAGCTCAGTCGGTGACCTTGAATTTCAAGGTACACTTTTTCTCTTCTTGGTACTGTTTGTACCTCTATAAATGTCAGAGCTCAAAGTTTGGTTTCGGGCAACGTTACTAAAACACTCAGTTGGGAAACTCACCCGTGAAACTTCGGCCGCTGGCGTCCACCGAGACCGAGCTAAATACGATAACAGCGCCACCCTTTAGCGACGAGTTCAAACATGAAAGTTGCTTTACATAGCTACTGCGAGATGGCCCTGCGAGATGTCGCCACCGGCCTTGCCCGACTCGACCTGAACCAATACGTGCAGCCGTGCAGTTCCCGGAGTGGACGCTGCAGGAGAAATGGCGGCGTTGCGATCGCCAATAGGTCGGTTCTCGAGTACGGATCGGAGCCACTTTTTTCAAGAAGGTTCTATGGCAGTTTTCCAACTGAGTGGTTCTAGTAACGTTGGTTTCGGGCGTCTACCGCAAAATCGAAACTATCTGCTAGAGAGGGATGGCAACACTGCTCATCGGCTGTACGCAACGTTACTAAAACCCTCAGTTGGGAAACTCACCCTTGAAACCTGGGCCGCTGGCGTCCACCGAAACCGAGCTAAATACGATAACAGCGCCACCCTTTAGAGACGAGTTGAAACATGAAAGTTGCTTTACATAGCTACTGCGAGATGGCCTTGCGAGATGGCGCCACCGGCCCTTGCCCGACTCGACGTGCAGCCGTGCAGTTCCCGGAGTGGACGCTGCAGGAGAATTTGCGGCGTTGCGATCGCCATTAGCTCGGCTCTTGAGTACGGATCGGAGCCACTTTTTTAAAGCAGGCTCTATGGCAGTTTCCCAACTGAGTGGTTCTAGTAACGTTGGCTATACGGCTACGACGTGACGTCACAGGAGCGTTCCGGTACGCAGCTCCTATGCGCGGAACGAACCTCAGCACAACCGCGAAGTGGCTTCACGGGGTTGGTGCGGTGCGCGTCGCCCTGTGTTGCTTGACTAAAAGCTAACCCGTTTGCCACTTGCTAAAGAGCAGCTGGTCGCATCTTTAAAATCGTTTTCAGTGGAGTACGCGGCGTTCACGCTGCCGTAATATTTCGGCTGTGGTCAAATTTCGTACCACAAAAGGTATACCGGGCATCTATTTTGTTTCGTTTTCGACCGGAGTTGCCCTTTAAGAAACCTAAGGTGTGGCTTATTTTTTTTTCACATTTTCCGCCTTTTGGTTCGTTCCTCACCATGTTTATCAGCTCATACGGCAATCTCAATGCCTCCGGAGCGATAATATGATAACCAAAACTTTCCTCGCCCTGTTTTTCTTCTTTTTCTTAAAGTTGTAACTGACCATACAGGATGCCCCAGTAAATGGCACCGAACTTTGTAAAAAAAACTGACCTCTCTGCGGGAGTGAAATCAAATGTATTTTGTCAGAAGGTTTCTTAGGAAGGTACACAATTTTTTTTTTTTTTGAGCGAGCCTAGTTTCTTTAATAAGTAAGACTAATTACATAACTTTTTAATAATTTGTATAGGGCCGAGGTGTGAATTGAAAAGTTGTAGAGCGCATTGAGAAACACCCGATTAGGATGAATACTACATTAGGCGCTTTGCGCGCTTTTTTTTATTACACTAAAAGAAAGTTCGCAAAATATTAAAAAAGGACACGTGATAACGTGCCCGCGCATCGCGCTTGCAGCGCTCTCAGATGTGCCCTGAAGGAACGAGGGTCACGTACTACTTATCACTGGCCCACTGTCCGAGATTGGGCTTTGAGTGGTGTAGGCTGCAAAGATAAGCGCGAGCACCATGCTGCCTCAAAGCCCTATTTCGGACAGCGGGCAAGTGATAAGGTGGCCTTCGTTCTTTCAGAGCATGTCTGAGAACGCAACAAACGTAACGCGCGAGAGCGTTGCCCCATTTTATTTTTATATAGCCTGGGATTTATTCTTAGACTCATTAAAAGAAGCGCGCAACCCGTATCATGTAGCAAGTCTTAATATTGTGTTCCTCACTCCCCTCTACAACTTTCCAATTCATACCTCGGCTCTTAACGAATAATTAAAAAGTTAGGTAATTAATTTAATTTATTAAAATAAACAGGTGCACTAAAAATTGTGTGCACTTTTGTAAGAGGCTTGCTATCAACATACAGTTGATTTCACCTCTTTAGAAAGCTCCGTTTTTTTAAGTTTTGTGCAAGTTATTTTGGACACCCAATACCAGTTACGCCTGCTCTGGGTGTCTGTGGTACCTTTTTTGCCTGAAACAACTGGACGTTTCTAATCCCGCTTTCTAACTTAACCATTCACCGTGCTTATACGCTTTGTATCTTGAGAGAAGTTGCATTTCTGAATTCAAATATTCACTGTTATAAACTAAATAAAATTTATGTTTAATTAAAATTTACAAAACGTACTTTTCAGCTCATGAGGAAGTTCAACGGCACATTTTATCTCGTTTATTGCTCTAACGACCTAGACATTAAAAATAGGTTTCCATGCCTCAATGTTCGCAAGTCAAGTTTGGATGAAACTAGAAAGAGCGCTCAATATGTCTATAAACATGCAAACACGACAACGACGTGAGTATGCTTTTCAAGAATAAAATCAAATGTTTCATTTTTTTTTTTTTTTGCTGCACAGCAAGGGAAATTGTGGGCGCGATTCTCATCTCCAAAATTAAGCTAGTTTGGTGCGTAGTGCTTACGCTGCGAGAAAAGATTTTACATTTCGTTACAAAATAATATATGTTGCGACTACTTGCGCTTAATATTTGTAATATTAATGAAATTACTAATTACAGTCACTCACAACCATACAACGGAAAATCTCACTCATGAGTGCACTCACACACCTCACCCACCTTCACTGACCAGGCGAGGATGAATTCGTAAGCCTCGAAACCTCATGACGTTGAGGTTGAGTAAGCGGCGTGTGTTCGGAGAGCGGCGTGAGCTTGGTGAGTGCATGAGTTCGGTGAGTTCATGACTTCGGTGAGAGGCGTGAGTTCGGTGAGCTAATGAGTTAAGTGAGTTCATGGGTTCGGCAAGCTCATGAGTTCGGTGAGGAACGTGAGTTCGGTGAGTTGATGAGTTCAATGAGTTCATGAGTCCGGTGAGTTGATGAGTTCAATTAGCTCATGCGTTTGGTGAGTTCATGAGTTCGGTGAGGAACGTGAGTTCATGAGGTCCGTGAGTTCATGAGTTTGGCGAGGCATGAGGTCCCTGATGGTCCATGGGTTCGATGGGGGTTTGCGAGGTAACGTCGAGGAAGGGAGGATCATGTGACTTCTCCGTAGATTTCCGGGGAAGTTGAGTCGACGCTTGTAAAAGAAAGTACGCATACATGTCTTCGCACTCGAGTACGCTCGAAACGCCGGACTTGTTCGAAAATGGGCTTAAAGGCTGCTACATTTAATTGATAGCATATAAAAGCTAATTCGATTGCTGACAGTCATAAAACAATTGCAGACAAGAAGTTTCTAGATTACTCTCAAGGAGATATGAAATGATATTTTTACTTTCACTTGATAATCGTAACAGCAAATTCTTGACGGTCCTAACTTGCCCTCCGACACCCCGCTAGTTGTCCAAGAGGGGGCCAGTGAGGATAGTCAGAATACTGGCTGCGCCCGAAAACGTTTCGCGTGCCGTAGAACGGTACTTTCAACCGGTACCGCTGACACCGGTGCAAGTCCGGTCATTTACAAGGGGCGTTCTTCTTTTAGCAACAATATATTTCTACGTGTAATTAACAGGGGGAGGGAGTAAGATTAAAATCTAAGTAATAAAAAAAAATTCGATATACATGTCTGCCCTTGCGTGCACGGGAGCAAATATCCCCGCCCGAAGAAATTACGTACCCTAATTCGCTGTTTCTAACAAAATTATAATTGAAGTATTGTACACCATTTAATTAAGTTGCATGACCGTTTCCTCCCCACTCCTCAAATATCGCGTGGATATCGGAAATATGGTATGAGTAGTTAGAAGTGAAGTAATTTAAATATCGAAGGTAAAAGAACTCACGCTTATACCGCTAGGTCGTAGTTTATTCGTACAAATTTGTGAACACAAATGAAAACTTAACATCCATCAAAAATGAATAAATGAATTTAATAGAAAACACAACTTTGTATTTGTATTTGCATAAATATTGGTATTGAACATATTGCCAAGTTTGAAAACAGCACACACTATATGAGCCACAAACTACCGAAGGCATCTGAGACAGATAACGATATTACGTTAGCATCCATAAGGTATCATATTTTGCGAAGCACAGAGTCGCTATATTAGAGCGTAGGTCCCAGGTTGGACTAGAATGTGCTGTGGAACAAAAACAAAGGATGTGATATGTGATCAAAATATAATGTCCAAAATTATGGTACGCACGAAGTTCTTCAAATGTTCCTTCGTCAAAAAAGTAATCCACTAGGCAGTTATCTTAGGTGAAATAAGTTGTGTGAACGACGATAAATATAGACAAACCGTTCCGAAATAGTTCAACTCGACAACGAATTGCCGAGCGAACCACCTTAATATAATAGAGAGCTTCGCAATATTCTATGCGGAAACAAAATATACACCGACGGCGGCGCATGTTTAAATAATATTAATTGTATAGCTGAATAAGCAACGCTGCAGACGCTAACTTCATACTGGCACGAAGTTGCCACGAATGCTTGAAACGAACAGTACAAACCGTAAAGAAGACTTTGCGAGGCTCGTTATGATGCGCCCTTGTATCCCAACAAAGCGCACCTTCCTCAAGCGCTCGGCCAGCAAGTGAAAGGTGTCGAGGCGATAAAAACAAAAAGACAAAACAATTTTTCACTTGGTGACGTGACGAAATGCACCGGAGCGGCGGGGACGGCAGCGACCTTGGCGGAGTTGCAAAAGTCGCGCAACCCGCGTCCAATGCGGGCTTCAGTGTCGCGACTACGGCGAGGGCAAGAAATACTTCATGAGTGAGTGGGTTCATGAGTTCATTAAGGGGCGTGAGTTTGTGAGTTTGGTGAGTTCATGAGTTTGGTGATGGGCATGAGTGTAAGTTCGGTGTGTTCGGTGAGTTCATGAGTTCGGTGAGGGGCGTGAGTTTGTGAGTTCGCCAAGCTCATGAGTTTGGTGATGGGCATCAGTTCGTGAGTTCGGTGAGTTCGATCAGTTCATGAGCTCGGTGAGGGGCGTGAGTTTGTGAGTTCGCTAAGCTCATGAATTTGCTGATGGATATGAGTTCGTAAGTTCGGTGAGTTTATAAGTTCGGTGAGGGGCGTGCGTTTGTGAGTTCGCTAAGCTCATGAGTTTGATGATGGACATGAGTTCGTGAGTTCGGTGAGTTCGGTGAGTTTATGAGTTTGGTGAGGGGCGTGCGTTTGTGAGTTCGCTAAGCTCATGTGCTCGGTGATGGGCATGAGTTAGCTAAGCTCATGAGTTTGGTGATGGGCATGAGTTCGTGATTTCGCTGAGTTCATGAGTTCGGTGAGGTACGTGCGTTTGTTAGTTCATAAGGGGCGCGAGTTTGCGAGTTCGGTGAGTTCATGAGTTCAGTGAAGGGCGCAAGTTCGGTGATTTCGTGAGTTCGTGAGTGTGAACTTGAAGCTGAGTGCGGCCGTGGGCGTGAGACCGAGTGAGTTTATAACTTTTTATTTTGTCCATGAGTGAGAACTTGAAGGTGAGTGCGGCCGTGAGTGCGATGGTGAGTGAGTTCTTAAGTTGTTATTTCTAACTGGTTCTGACTGAGTTCGACCAAAAATGCCGACCTCGGCTCACACCTAAAAAAACGTTGATTCGACTTCCCTATTACATTTCCCCAGCCAATGAGAGTGCTGCATTAGTCGGTAAGGACGCCGAGGAACATCCAGAAGCAAAAAGCGTGAGCATAATAGGTCATGCCTCCCATTTTTTAAGCTTTGAGAGGCTATACTGCTGGGACCTTAATTGATTAACCTATCGATTAATCGTTTAAAGCAATTATTGCGACTTAAAAGGACACTGCAATGAAAGCAATTTTTAAGGCCCTCTGGGACGTCTTTTTTAATTTTTTCTCGAAAATAAGTTTTTTCGTGCAATATTTACGCTTTTATACGCCGCTTAGGTGGAGGTCACCGCCCGCTCTAGGCCCCACCTTAAGATCAGGGGCCCCACCCATTACTACTCGAATGACTTGGCTGCTTGGCCGAACACGCTCGGAAGTAGTGTCTTCCTTTCGCGACATCCGGTGCGTCTAGTCTGGCATCTGACATCGCCTGCTAGTCGTGCGAGCAGACGCGGGGCAGCCTCCGGCATCGTCTGCTATTTCACCACCGTCTATCGTCGTCTGCAATGCCCGTGAGACGCGGACCGTGTGATGTTTTTCATCGTACACAGGCCACGGTCAAATACAAGCGTCCCTCAGCGTATATCGATATGCGGTAATAAACATCCGAGAGAACTAAAAAAATCAACACAATGAATATTCAGTCCTCCCAGCTTTACTGTCCTTGTTTGTTTTGTTTTTTTTGTTGTTTTTTTCACATGGCATCCGCCAGCGAGCATGCTGGGTGAGCGCCATGACGCACAATTAAAAACGACGTAAACACATTCGCTTCGGTAGGCCAGAAGCACTGCATAACTTGAGAGCTAGTTGTTTTTCAAAGTGAAATGATGGGAAAATAAACTTTGTGCGAGCCGAACGCTCGACTTCCTCCAGCCAAATCACTCGCAAATACTTGCCCGTGTAGGTATCTTCTCGGTGCTAAAGCATGGTTCCAATAACAACGGTCGCGAAATTCACAGAGTATGCAAGCCTCTTTTACGGAAGCCAACATCTTTAATCAGCATCAACAGGCGCAAAGGAACAAATCAAGTAAGATCGAACAACATAGCCAAAGTGGGACGCTAGGCGTAGCTGAGTCCCGCTATGAACCCAAGCACCAACACAGTGCTTCCGAAGGCGCGTTCTTATGACATTTGTTTGCTGCAAACTAGGTCCCCCGGTTGAATTGGTGAACGCAAAACGACGCGCCCTCGTAAAAATAAACGAGGACAACGAGCTATGCTCGTCCAGCACGCCGCAAACACGAGCAGCCATGCATCTACGTTACCGGTTGAAGCAGAAGCGGAAAGGCAATCTCAGAATATATTTGAAAGCAATGACTCTAGATTGTTTCTTGCGCAAACATAAACATATTCCCGATAGATAATATTAAAAAATAATTTTACAGCGAATACTTCACACGCCAATCATATCTTAACTAACGAGAGCCAAAAAGTGGTGCTTAGTTTTGTAAGCACCAGGTGGGGCCCAAAGCTGGGCTACCCGCCCCTAAATTGCCCCTAACAGCGTAAATATTGTTCACAAAAATTGTGACAAACTTTAAAAAAAAAATAATACACCCTTTAAGAAAAGTTTTCTTTTTCACGTCATTTGAATTGAACTTTGGATTTTGCAAAATAAGGCAGAAGAAGCGTTGAACGCGACCATACGAACTCCAAGACCTCACTCATACATCGATATCTCAAACGGATGGCCGTTTTTGGAAAAGAAGGGCGCGATCAAGCGAGGTCTTTGACGTCACTGTCCTCCGGGAGAATTTGAGGAAGAGGGGAAGCGTCCTTGATTCTCTCCTCCTCGCCTCGGTTCACCAACTCGGCGGGACGAAGCGAGGAGGAGAGGGAATGAGATCGTGAAAGTCACATGTCTCGTCGGCCTTGTCGGCCGTGTTCAAGCGCGCATTTCTTTTCCAAAAATCCTGCCATCTGTTACAGATATTGCTCTATGAGTGGTGTTTTGGGGTTCTGCAGCGTCCCGCCTATCGCTCCAGCCCTGTTTTGTGAACTAGAATTTTCGGTTTGGTATTCCTTTAAGGGCCTAGCCGACAAATCCGTAAAAAGTGTACCCGTATGGTATAGGCTGTATCAGGAAGATTTCTACACTACTTCCAAAAATATACCCCCGAAATAATCAATAAAGGCCTTTTCTGTTCTCTTTTTTTTTCTATGGTATATTTTAGGGCACTCAACCACGAAGTACTACTCCTTCCGTACTAAGTGATGTGAAAGAATAACTCGCGCAAAAGCTATAATATATTTGTTGCCGCGCTTCGTGCTGGAAAAAAATCTTGTCTGTTGACTGCGTGTTCCATTTTGTGTTGCTACCTCGCGAAGTATGATGCATAAGCAGGGTGGATAAATTAGAATTTTAGGAAAATCGCATAATGAGATTTATTTAGTTTAAATCAAGGTTATTTGATTGTAATTAAATTAGTTTTATTTTAATCACTGTATTTAGAATATAGTCATCATTTACCCCTACCACTAGATATATCTAGCATATCAGATTAATTTACGAATTCGTCGGATCACTGCTAACAATGCGAAATAATTACTGTAAATATAATGTGCAGCTTAATTAATAACTTTGTATTGCTGTAATCCCCGCCATACTGCAACAAATCAACCTTATTTTATTGGTTAGGTAAAACGCTTTATTTGATTTTTCTTTCGCGCTCTGATTTGTCGAAATAGGGCATTAACTTTCTAATCGTTTTTTTTTCGCGTTCTTAGTTTGTTCCAGTAGGACGTTGCGTAGCTTGCGAACAAAGGAGAAGAAAGATTTCAAGCACAATTATTAGATTTTCTCAGACGAGCCCTTCTTTTTTATTGTGTTCGACCTTAGATAAGCCTTTCTTGCTTGATGATTTCTAGATTTAATTACAAAACAAATACGCATGGAAAGCATCAATGTGACAAACAAACGGTGAATAAAAATATTTAACATTATTTTTGCAGGAAAGCTTTCATTCAAATCATGATATTAAAACTGGTATGATTGGAATCACGATTTAAATCATATTTATTTTTTTTTTATTCTCTAGCCTGAGTATAAAAGATATCACAAAGCACCACAGTGTTATTTTTAGGTCTGTTCTTTCACATTTATGTCAAATCAATTGTATTTCTCGGTAAACATAACATATCTTACACTTTCCAGTACTTATGCGGAGCGCCAGTTCGTCTGCTTTTTTTTTTGGGCAGGGGCTGTGGTGACGTCAGAACGACGCCGAGCTCTGATTTGCTCTGATTGAAGGATATAGTGGGTAGACCTCAAAGCAAGCTACCTTGAGGTCTACCCACTATCCTTCAATAAGAGCCAATCAAAGATCGGCGTCATTCTGACGTCACCACAGCCCCTGCAAAAAAAAAGCAGACGAACTTGTACTCTGCGTAGTCACTGGCAGGTTAGGAAGCACAGGGTGTGACCTACTGTGCTGATGCTTCTCGTTTTGTTATTCGTGCTTCCGCGTTCTCATCGGTTAATGCCGCAATCTTATTGGCTCGGCACTCACCACACCCTGTATTTGTTAAGCTCTCAGTTACCATAATAACTGGGAATCTAAAGTCGCTACAAATAAGTATGCGATTTGTTGTGTCTTACCTAATTTTGCTGTTAGCTCATGGCGATCGAATGTATCTCAGAAAAAAAAAATACACTTCCTCACAACGTCATATTTCTGCGTCCCAAAGTCTTTGCAAATTCTAACCATTGTGTCCCCGTTAGTATAATTATATCATTTGACAGTATTTCACCAGTCCTTTCCCAGTCTCCATTTTAGACAAATTCATGTATCTATATAAGGTCCCTGAATAAGCAGGTAAAAATGTTTAATTGTTGAATCTTCCTGCTAATAAATTAATTTAAATGCTTATACAAGTAATTGTAGTTGGTCAAGCTTCGCAAGGAGCCGAACGTTTGTTAGTTTGTTTTTAGTACGGCTCTCTAAGTGAAAACGAGTAATTTGAAAACACACTTCTCCACACTAATCTCTGGCTGTTTTTACGCACTTCTAGAAAATATAAAATATTAGACCTTCAGAAGTGGAACATTTAACCGCAAATTGAGCTTCACTGTTAGTATAATCAATAATAATTCAGCTTTAAGTGTACATATGCAAACATCACCAGTTGAGCAGGCCTGGTTTTGTAAGAGGATGCAAAAAATAACTAATATAATATTTATTCATGTGCTGCAATCAATAAAAAACAAATGCGTTAAAAAAAATCCCGTTTCCATATTGCTTCTTTATACTCTAGATTGACGGGAACTAAGGAGGTGAAAACTGAGAAGAAAGATGATGCATACAAGAACACAAATATGTTTGTTGTGCAATATCATGAGGGTGGGTGCCTGCATTTACCAAAAATACTCCACAGGCAGAGTCATGGCTATCATGTGACGGTAATTAGGTTTAGGACGTCAAAGGCTTACTGAAGCACATTGATTTTCACTTTTCTCCTTTTATTCGTAATTGCTTTATAGGGCGTTTCCAGATACGTTTGGCGGACCATGTCCGGTGATAATTTTTAATTTTTACGAAAAACATAAATTTTGTAGACTCGATGCCCATCACATCAAAACCGAAATTTGTTCTGCGAAAAAAAAAGTGTGTCTTTGCGGAAAACAATTACAAGCACACTCTTAGTGCGAGGCGCTTTCCACGAATTGCGCGAAGTTGGCATTTCCGGCACCTCTCCCAAAAGAAACTGCCATGGCTACGGGTCTAGAAATATTTACTCACAAACTACGTACAAGGAGGATTGACTCCAAATATATATAATTAAGTATCGACGAAGTTAATTTGCAGAGAAAGATCGCAAACACGGCACATTCCACAAAAATACTTACATTTTTATATTTCCTTTTCTCCGCATTTATAAACACCAGAACTTTCAAACTTTGCCAGCGTGTTTTCCTGTATCTTGTTAATATTGGCACTAAATGTTATTGTCGTGGGTGTGGGAAACAATTTATGAGAAATGCTCAAAGGGGGCCATTTTAATAATTAGGAGTCAACTCGAAACTCGATTTAAAAAGACCATCTTGAATTTTTAACACTTTCACATTAAGGCTAACGATAGGTACTAACAGAATCTGCAAACACAGGTTGCACTATTTTTGTGTATTTGAAGTTATAAAGCTAGAAATATGACCCGACTGAGGCTACCGCAGTACCGCGAATGGGGCGTGTAGATACCCGTTCAAAAATGTCATATATGGCCCTGGTATATTTTATATATGTCCATATATGACAATACAAGGAGTCAGATATGGCCATATAGCGCCATATATGGGAGCAGATACGGCCTGATATCGCCACATAAGTGGGCAGATACTGACATATATGGCCATTTAAGTGGGTGAATACGGCCATATACGCGTGCAAATACCGTCATATATATTTCCAAATTCGCGTGCGAAAACGGCCCCATATGGCTGTATAAAAGGTCAGTTACTGCCATATATAGCCTGTGTACGACATATCTGGGTAAAATATATCCCCTGATAATAATATATGGGCCCGTTTCGGTCGTGCAAGCAAAAAGTGATATGTACTCGCGAAGACACTAGTTGATTTATCTGTATTGCATTGGTCTGATGTAATTGATAAACTATTGTTAACATCCTCAACGTGAAGTTATTCCAGATATTTGAACCAATTAATCAATTGCGCATTTTTAAGATTAAGAGACAAAGAAAATTTGGTTGTATGTTTGGCGTGTGACGATATGACGAAGTGCATAAGATCGGAAAACGAGTTAATCAAATAATGGATTTTAGATCGCAGCTCCTCGGCGCCCGTTTCCGCGCTAAGCGGTGTCGGCGTCGCCGTCGGCATCGGTGTAACCGCCCCGCTAAATTTAGTGGGAAATTTAATTTGTGTTTATGTCACGTGACGTCAATTTTACCGCTAAATCTAGTGGAGAAACTTATTTTGTTCATGTTTCCCCGCTAAATTTAGCGGGGCAACTGAATAGGTGCTGAAGTCATGTGACGTCAGTAAATTTCACCGCTAAATTTAGCGGGGAAACTGAATAGATGTTGAGGTCACGTGGCGTCAATTTTCCAGCTACCGTTTCTCATACGTGGGGCGTACATTTGACCTCACAAATACCGTGAAACCTTTGCTGTAGTGAAATGCAGTTCATGGGTCACCGGATATAGATGGCGCCAGAGCGCCGGTGTATTCTGTCATCGTACGAGATTGTAAGAGGTTCAAGGACACTCGGTCTTAAGGAGTCGCAAGAATGTGAACGGGCCTTTAATCTTAGTGAGGCTAAAATAATTGCTTATAGTCTGACGCAATTTGTTTTGCTGCGATGCCTGCTCAAGTTATGAACGCGCTTGGAGTAATGAATAGAGGCTAGTGCTGCAAGTAAGGAAAGTATCATTAATAGATAGCAAAACGCAAGTTGCTTAACGCTTCCTTTCACAGAAAACTCAATTTAATAAGGACTGCGGGATAACCAAAAGAATAAGAAAGGCCTTCCAGTACAGTGCGCTTCATTTAAGTCTAGAACAAATGTGTAATGCCAATCGCAATAAAATACATACCCGTTACTAAAGGGTTGCAAGAAATAACTCTATACCAAAAAGCTTATGCGCAGGTATCCTTGTTATGAGAAGCCGAAATTTACAAAGCGACATTCTGGATGCATTTCTCTTGATCAAATTAGATACGAACACTAAAGGCAAATCTCATGATACAAGTGCATTGAATACGATCCACGGCAACTTAAACGTTTTTATTGCAGGTGATTACTATAAATGGAACTACGTTGAGCTGCTTTATACAGATTACATGAGTTGTGCTGTTTTAAACTCAAACTTTTTGGGTAAGCGATTTGAAAATAGTCATAGTAGAAGAACCCGAGACAAGGAGCCAAAAAAGGACAAGAACAACACCGTCTCAGACTTCTTTGTCCTTTTAGCTCCTTGTCTGGGGTTTTTCTACTATGATTCGTCACCAGCTCGCCTGCGTATTTGCTCTAATTTCTTGAAAATAGTAGAACTGATATTTACTGAACGCTAAAATAATCTGAAGCGAATACCGACCAGCCAATCATGCGCGACATCTCATGATCTCTTCCGGGAAAATTATTAGGAAAGTATACGGGCACGCACAGAATGTCGCGCGGGATTTTCATTGCCGCCAGAACAGTGACACAATACTATACAGGCTCTATCACATTGGTTTTCGATTGCAGTTCTTTGACATTGTTTTTCGTTTTTTTATCTTTATTACTTATCTTTTTTTAGACTTTCGCTTGCTTTGATTCCGTAACAATGTATTCACGTCACTTCCTCACCCGTTTCAGGTATTCAAATGTGGGTGTCCGAAACTCATTTAGAGAATGACCGAGAAGTTCCTTGGTTATGCGCTCTTGTGTACGACCTGGCCACGGACGAGCCAAGACAGGTTGTGTATGACTGGAAAGAGTGTCCTCAACTTCCCAATGTCGCAAAAAATAATTAAACTTACTTGTTGTGGGTTTTTTCTTGTGTTTGGTGATTCTATTTTACTACATATTGTTAATACTCTTTTGTCTCTCTAATGCGCTACAAAAAACAATTGGGGGATATATAACGCAAATGAATGTCACGCAATAATCAAGGCGCAAACCTTCTGCATAAAGTGAAGTGTTTGGCTTCTGGTCGGCGTAGGGAAGCTCATACAAAATACTTAAATTACACTTATTTAATGGGAACTCCAATTCCTTTACATCAAAGAGACTATTAAGCAAACGACGGTATCAAAAATAAATAAATAAAAGGGGGACAAAATGATTACACTCGTTTATTACATTTGTCCAGGAAAATGTTTCATAATATGTTTGTGCAAACAATGAGCGTCACCTTTTTTGTAAGGTTCTGTTCAAAGGATAAGAAACTGACGAGGAACTATGGTGACTGACAAGATTGGAAGCGTGATCACCTTCGATAAAGCTTCAGCGTCTCGTGGGCATCAAGCGTGCACGTGCAGCCAGGGCAAGGTGGAAGACATCTAACGCTTTCTGGAGGCCGCGTTGTCACCTTGGCCGGGAACGATAAAACTCCTTAACTTTGCATATTGATACCTCTTGTTTATTAAGCACCGTTCAACAAAATTACGCTCATTCGCAGGCGAATTCCTAACGCTATCGGTGCCCGAGATTTTGCTCGTATCCTAAGGAAAACTATTGTAACTCTGAACTACGTTGTAGGAATAACACCTGCGGAGTTTTTTCTCGGCATTCGATAGATGCAAGTAAGATATTTCGCATCTCCCGATGTTTTCTCAGTATAACTTTGATTCGGCGTTCTCCTTCAGGCTAAATGGCTGAGTTTCCAGTTTCTTAAGGCTGTCAGAGTGTCTTTGACCCTCTGTGCTAGGGTCATACATTAGACGTCAATTCGGTACAAAATAATGTCATTGGCATAGGCTGAAATATAATATTATCACTAAAAACTCCCAGCCGGCGGACAAGCACATGTTTTGCGATCCTTCGTGTTCAGTTGTATTAAATTCAAGATTAGAGACCTGCTGAGTAAGCTAAAATATTGCTAAAAACATTAAAGAATACAAGAAATCTCATTTTATATATTACAAAAACATAAAAGTAGAAACACAAATGAAGAGATATTCACCTTCTGGCACCAGCAGCTTTTTTTTTTATTATGGTGCGGCATCCTCCGTTCACGGGACTCCAATTATTTATGCGCAATAAATTAAGCGAGTTTAACTTCAGCCTCCTGTATACTCACAAAGCCTGGCAGGTTTGACGACGGAGTCATAAAGTGCCCCGTCGCAGATTTAGAGCGCGAGGATCTGTTAGCACAGAGCATCAAAGAGCCATTTCTCGGGGAACCCAACCTGGACGTCAGCGCACAGCTTTTGCAGCGGCGAGGACCCGAAACACACTCGTTCACTCGGGAGAAGTGTGTGTTCGGCGTCTCGCCACAGCGGGGCGCCAGTCACGCGGCTCTCCTCTCATCCGTTGTCTGCTGCTCCACCTTTTCCATTTCGGCGGCCGCTTCTCGTGGCGATCTGCCAGGCTTTGTCAGAATATAGGAGGCTATGCTTTAGCTTGAACAGATAAATTCCGCATTATTTGTAAAAAAACAAAATACAATGCGCTGGCTTTAGGTCTACCCACTAATCCTTCCAACCAGAGCTCGGCGTTCTGACATCCCCACGCGCTCTCGTCTCCACCTCTCTCTGTTTCTCGGCGCATTAAACTTAACTTATTTGTCCGTGCTATACGGAAATACATTATTGGAATACTCAATTAATTACCATGTTAATATTTTTTTCGTATTCTGCATGCCTTAAGACGTGAACTTGTTTCATTTATTCCATTTATTGGCGATTTCTTGAGGAGTTCAAATATGTTCACTTGAATACTATGACGCCATTGTGCTTTTAAACCCTTATAAATGTAAACGTATCACACTGCAGTAAAACATACATATCCTATGTTCAACCGCGGATGTCTCACTACTTTTAAATGATAGCTCTATCGAAGATTTTAACAGTTCGAGACATTTTCTACCCAGCGTATATCTTAGCCATTTCCCGGTAATCCAAGTTCTTCAGGCTAGCAATAATTTAAAAACCGTTGAATATAAAATATTTAAGCTGACTTCAACATTTATTGTTGAAGTCATCTTAGTTGGTTCTCTTAGTGAGGCGAGAGTTCGGACACCGTAACTTTCAGTTCCGACTCCATGTTTAGTTACAGACTGTACTGTATTTTTATCGTTTTAGGTGAGTGCCTAAACTTGGCACTTCACACTAGATTAGGAGTTTTGATTACAGTATTTCGGGTCTGAGAGGAAAAACAAAATTCGGCAATCGAAGGTTCACATTCAAACTTCCATGCTACGTTGTACCATATATACGGCTAAAGAGCAACAACTGACTTTGTGATCTTTCCAGCTGCTCACGGAAAAAGGGCGCACAGTTTTCCTTGGTATTTTAATATATACAACCGAAAATTTGCTCTTAAATGCGATGTTTACGTCCCACAAAGGTCAATCTAAGCCGGAGTTTCTGGTTGGCTGGAGTTCCTCACGACTACATGGAGTTCCAAAAAAGGGGAGGCCAATATTGCGTACCAATATTTGTCTCATGGGAAAATACAAATGCCGTTATATGTTTTTAGTAATTTTTGCATGGACACATTAACTACAACAACATAGGCACATCTGTTTATTTTAGATTGATCAAATACTTTGTATACCCATGTCGATTTCTACTTAATTTTTCCATTTCAACCTTAACCTGGTATTTTACTCTCTTCGGGATAGCAATGTATTTATGAATTTATGTATATTGTAATTAGCATTTTGACACTGCTTTCATTTCTAGAACAAGCGACGTATCTTGCATGGCAGTTAATGCCTACGCACCACCATTTTCTAAACATAACTGTCCAAAAATGTCCCCACTTTTATCTTCCCGCGAAGTACTCCAGGACAGTTAATCACTGCAGCCTGGCGTCATAGCCGAGCTAACAACGAGCCCGAAAATATACTTCGACCTATAGACCTTTGCAAAAATCGACTTCTGCGCGCCGCCACCTTTGCCTGGTGGGCTGTGGAAGGCCTTCTAAGCATGCGCTGTTGCTCTGCTGTGCGGTATATCGGACGCTGCACATGCGTCCACAGCTCAGTGACTCGGCATGTTTCGCCCTGGTGATAAACGGTGGAAAGGTCTATACTTTGTTTTACCGAGCCAATCAAACAGCGTCAAACGTGCATTCTCACGGTTGTCATTGCCTTTCCTATAACCTACTAAAGCGATCACACATCTAATGCGCCATGCTCCTACGATCATTGTTCCCGTGAGTGATCGGATTAACCAGTGAGGGAATACCCAGAAATACAACGAACTCCGTGACGGCGAACTTTTGTCAATGCTTGTTTGGCTCCGTCGGATCGTAGTGTAGGCTGCGGTCGGACTTGAAGTGAAATGAAGCTCTCAAGGGAACGATATGCGAGTTTGACTTTTGGCACGATCACATCAAAAGCTGCTGTCACACCGCGCTCCCTACTGTCATGTCGGTAACTTTCTTCCTTCTTTTTTTTTTTACGTAGAGCTACGTCTTTTTTGCGCTTGGAATATGGGGGGGGGGGGGGGGGGGGGGAAGGGCAAAGTTAGGAGTTCGATGTCACGAAAACTTGGGGACGGAAGTGACGTCACGCAGGTAACACCGGAGTGCCGCCCGATTTGCATCGCCTCGTTCCCTGACGGCGCGCCATGCCTGCTGCCGAGAACCGAGCAGTGCGCACGCACGTCCTTTTCATGCGATAAAATTCTTTAGCTGCCCCCCCCCCCCCCCCAGATTTCTCGGGCTTCCTGGCCTCCTAATGAAATGGCCTAATGCGCAGTAAACCATTTCAGCTCACATTTTCACACTCTTTCACATTCGCACCCTCTTCGAAGGACATGACGACCTTTACGTCGCCCTCGACGTCATCCTGGAGGTCGTCCTGTACGTCGTCTTTCGCATCGTTCTTTAGGACGTCGTCCTCCACGTCATCTTAGACGCCGTCCTTGAGGTAGTCCTAGACAAATGCTATCACCATTCATAGACGACCAACAATAGTGGTTTCTGCAGCAATCTCTTATCTGCTGGCTCGCTCGTTTGCTCGCTTCAACGCGACGCTCTCTCGCTCTCCTGTCTTATTGAAACGGCGATCGACGCCGCTCCGGCAATCGTGATTCCACATTCTTCATTCATCGCTCTGGACAGCGGCCGAGCGTCCGAGCTCACGTCCTCTGCGGCACGGCCAGTTCACACCACTCTCGAGCGTTACTCGGTGAATCGTGAACCCCCCTTTCTCATTTGTTGTGCCACCCATACCTTGTTCTACGGAAATTTATGCAGCATACTACACCTATGCACCGACCATTCTTCTTTATTTTTAGGCTTTGTAATAAACCGAGTTCTCCCTGTTCATAGCGGTGATTGACCTTCCAAGCCAAAGTCGAGACAATTAGTCATAGGGTACTTCCCTGTACTTGGAGCAAAAAAAAAAAAATCCTACGTCATGCTTACAGGAACAATGTTAGTGACACCATTGTGAACTCGAGCATTTTTTTTTTACAGCGACAGCCGTTAATAGAAACCTCCCCGGAGAATCGCGTGGTTGTCATTCCCGAAAACGCCCCGTTTTAATCCGTCGAAAAACAAAAGCGTCTTTGAAATGCAACGAGCGCGCTCTGAACACCAGGCGCTAAAAAAAAAAAGAGCAACGAGAACTTCCTGGAGGCCAGGCAATCGAAAAGGATTCCCCGCTTGCCGATCTCACTTTAACAGTGGTTGCAGCCGACACCCCGTTGTGCCGGCGCGTGTGCACGTCCATCCGTGCAAACGAACTTGTACATCGGCTAGATTTCAGAAAGTTCGCGGATCCGAAGAACGCGGCTCTCGGTTACGGCGCGCTCAGGAGGCTCGTCGTAGACGGGGTACGGACCAGGAGTGGCAGTAGAAGCAAAAGCGGAAACGAAACTGGCGTGAACATTCTCAGAATCGTAGTCAGAAGACTCGCTCAAACGACTACGAGGCTAGGCCCGAGCTGCTGCGCTATTACACACGTCACGCGACAGCGTAAATTCACTCTGATTTTTTGTTTTAACGTTTGCTCTCCGAGTGTATTTCAAAAACCGTAGAGGTACTCGCTTAATTTATTTTAAACTCTTCTCTTTGGGCGCTTAACGATAATGTAATGTAATATAATCCATTGTTTCATTTCACTTATCCAAGTGTGCCCTTTAGCGAAAACGATACACATCCTTTCTCGGTGCTGTTTTTATATCGAAGTGGCATTTCGCACACACACAAAAGAAAAAGAGAAATCCAGGCAAGCGCCAACAACTTATAGTTGAGAACAGCCACGTATTTTCTTTGCGTAGGTGGGATGTGGTGACGTCAACTGTACGTAGTCATTGAACTATAGCGAAGCACTGCGAGGAATCGAAGAAGCGCTTGCCAGCTGGGCGGAATATTTGTTAACTTCGACCGAAGGGTTCGTGGCATGGGTGAAATTGTTTCGATGCTTGCCTCTCTGCTGTTCATACTGACAACACTGGTGACACAAGGTCACTGCGACGACTGCGACTCCAGCGAGATCGAAAAATATTTCGACGAGGTTCCAGATGCGTGGGAGGTATCCGCTTTCCTATTTGAATTATCACTGACGTGAAACTCATTTTGGACATTTAAAATTCTCTTTGGCCCGGGTAACGTTGCCCAGTCCCTGACGTGTTGTGGCACACGCGGAGAATATTTATTCTAAAACGAGAGCTAATGATCCTGCTCGAAGCGCGATTTGGAGCTCAGCAGAAAAATAAGATACTGCAAACGACTTACTTTTCGCGGGCTCAGTATTTCGCGATTTAGATCAAAGCTGAAGTTTTGGAATAATTCGCGGGTTCTAATTTTCGTGACGCGGTGTGATCTCAATATAGATTCCAATGTGTTTACATTTTACTGGAGTTGTTCGCGGGACCTAAATTTCGCGAATCGTAGGCAATTCACGAAATTCGCAAAAATTACATCGCTTCCAGTATCACATTTTTGAATTTGCGGTGGTGTTTTATTCCAATTTGCACGCTTGTAAAAAAACAAGCCACTTAATATTTTCAAAATATGTTCTCTTATGAAACCAAAAGTACACATAGTATATTTTGCTCTTGATATCGGAAATATTATTTTAATGTATTTAATCGAGCTTTTGCTTGAGCGATGTGCTGCGCGCGTTGAGCCAGCCTGGAAACTACAGCGTGTTTTCGAGCGCGATCGGGATGTGGAAATGTAGTATAAACAAACCAATGAACGAAGTGCGATTAAGCTTTTTTTGCAATGTGGTATTTAGGTGGTGTATTTATCGTACTTTAATGTCATATGTGTAAATTTGTATAATAAGAAAAGAAAAAGGGAAGCGTAAATACTCTGTTACTCATATGCACAGTGGAAAAAAAATGTAAACCAACAATCTGGTTGACGCAGATATACTCACATACGATACCATACATGCTCACATATGCTGGATATGCTTTCGGGTGTTCATCTCAAAAACGCTTTCCCGTATTTGTTCCATGATGTGCCATCTGTGACTAGCAGTGTCCACAAGACCGTTTTTTTTTTTTTTTTTACCGTTTTCGTCCCGAAAGCTTGAAATGTTTGACTTGTATTTGTTTTGAGAAACCGACACTCATGAAATTTGTGTATAATAAATGTACTACCTAGATAAACCTTTTTGAAAGGTTTATTCGTATCCCGCTCATATTTATAACAATTGCTTTACTTTCGAATAGCGCACGGAAATACCCTGTAGAATGTGCAGAGCGCGACACTTAGCGCGAACACGACTTCCGCGCTTTTTCGCATTTTACTCCAAAAAGGGTACTTGTGGGCATTAACAATTAGCACTTAGGTTAGTACCCCAACTGAGCACTCTACCGATACCGTAGTTTGTATCACACTCATTCAGGACTGACCGAAACCGGCAATATTTTTCTCACGCTAAAAGTGCCGCGGAGATTAGTACATGGAAATAATTTTTGAATAACATTTTAGTATGGCTATTAGTAAACTGATGGGTGCCTTACGTATCTTTTTTACGAGTTTCATAATAGTGGTTAGTATAGCATAATAGTCCGTTGCTTTTTGACAAGGGCATGCTCACAGTAAACTCTCTTGTGATTCTATTTTATTTTTGATCGCTTTAGTGAGATTTAATGATCATGGTAGAGCTGTTCTTGACTATCTCTTTCCTAGATTGTTTTCTAAGAAACTCAGTGTTTTTTATGAATTTCTCGTCGCTCAGTTTTGAGGCCTTGGGAAGGCGTTGAGACACTGAAATTGCTTAAGCACCTTCTAAGAGCTTATGCAATTTATGTAATCTTTATTTTTTGCATTTTAAATTAGTCTAGATATTGATCGGAACAATATTCGCGACTCCAGCGAAATCGACACCGCGTAGCGGCAACGCCGAGAAGCTCATGAGAGGAGGTCGTCTCGACTTTGTCGTCTGCTATCGCTGCTTGGTTCTGGTAGGCAGCATAGAAACAAACATCGTTTCCAGTAATTATTTTTATGTTTCCGCCGTGTCATTCCTACGCACTGGCTAGAAGGAGGTTTCTGCTGTCGAAAAATCTCTTTGCTTTCATATGTAACACCGATTTTAATCTCCAATGCAAGAAATTTATGGTGATCCGCGTGCAAAACGTCGAAAACGATCTCCTTTAATTAAACTCGAGGAAGAAAACGAGAAGGGACGGACAAACACAAACTTTCGTCCGCCATTTTGCCTGACTAGGGCGCCACCTATAGTTCGCTGGAGTCGCGAATATCTGCATCTGCACACAAACCATCCGCATATCACCTGCCAGAATTATAGACTTGTGTTTATTTGAAAATTTTCATCAACGCAGTGCTCAAAGCTTTCTATGTACGACTAATGGGAGCCACCATTTTGCTACTGGTGTGCGCATATTGTGTGATAGTGAAGTATTACTAAGAAGCACCCGTGGTTGCCATACTGGCTTCGCTGTTATGCGTTCTGCCACCGACATTACGAGATTTATTTTTGACGTAAAGTTGCTTGCAAACGTGTAGTTTGTTTGTTGACCTATCTGTGCTCTGTAATTTCATTATTTAGTGATATTAGTATATCAATTGTTTTTTCCTTGCTTGTAGCCAAGCACGGTTTCATTCGTTCGCAACATCACCCTTCTTTCGAGGGCTATTTTGAACTTAGGCTAGCCTGTGGAAACCTGCTAGAATAATGAAATCAACACGCTCTTCTGCTGAAAGCCCCAATTCTACATTTTAAATACATGTTGATTGTCATTTTTAATCACGTAGAAGAGAAGTATTTACGCGCTTATTTTAATTATGTGTTACTATAATGTGTGTTGCATCAATGCTCCCTTTGACTTCATGGCTCTCGCTTTAAGATATGAAAGGCTGGCATGTGGTAAGTACAAGCATTCTTGTCGATACACCTGGGTTCTTTAAAACTTATAAACACTTACATGTTCTTTACAATTACAGCTTGTTGAATCATTCCATGACACATTTTACCTTATGTATCACTCCAAAAAACCTGAATTCGACAAAATCCATTCCTGTCTGAGGGCAATGAGATATGAAATACATTCCCAACAGAAAAAGGCAAAGTACATGTTTCATTACTTAGCTCCTGATTCTGGAACGTAAGTTTCATTCTTCTGTAATGTGTGGCATTTTATGTAATTTCCTGCTAATTTCTCGATACTTGAGTTCCTTTTCTTCTTTTTGTGCTCAAATCATAGTTGATAATGCCCCAGTTTTTCGGTTTGTATATAGGTATTAATTACACTGTGGCTTAAAACATATACTCTGCACTGTTTCAGAGTAAGTGGATCGGTGAGTGTCGAAGCTCGAAAGATGGACAAAGCATATGAAAAAGAAAATATGTTTCTCGTGGACGATCCAACAGGTAAAAAGCTGGCCATTAAACTACATAGAAGCCAACATTAATTATTAAAGTAACGTTTTGGCTGCAATAAATCTAAATATTTTTTTTATAAAGTCACTGATACATTATAGACAGACCAGCATTAAACTACGAGGACAAATCAAAAAGTCTTTGCCCTATTTTTTTTAGCCAAATTACGGCTGTAAATGCGAAGTCGACATGTCTATTTCCAGCGGTGGGCCTTTCTTGGACCGGCCCCGCTTTATCTGCCGGTAGCTCCGCGGCACAGTGCTGCTGTCAGTGGTTGAAGATGGCGGTTGTGCTTCACACGTCCACGGCGTACGAGCAACGAAGTGTGACTCTTTTTCTATGGAGCAAGGGACGAACGCCCATCGAAATCCGTAGGAAGATGCAGCCCTCGTATGGGGAAAGGTGCCTCGCTTTAAGAAATGTGAGGGGGTGGTGGTGTGAGTTTTCAAAAGGCCGTGAAGGCTTGCATCACAATGAGCGTTTGGGGAGGCCGCGATCGTCGCTGACTGACAACATTTCCCGGTTGGATGCAATGGTGAAAGCGGATCGCCGTGTGCCCCTCAAGGACATTTCCCCGGAGCTTGGCATTTTTTTTATGGGAGTGCTTACGACATTGTTCACGGGTCCTTAGGGTACCGGAAGGTTTCATGTCGGTGGGTGCCTAAGCAGTTGGATGACATGATTGCTTCACTGAATCATCCGAAACGGTATGCCGAGGTGGCTAAAAGTTTCCTGGACCGCATGCATTGCTACTGGCGATGAAACGTGGACACTGCATTTCACGACGGAATTGAAGCAGCAGAGCATGGTCTGGAAACATCCGGGTTTGCCTGTGACAAACAATAAATTCGTTCAGTGCCATCTGTTCGGAAAGTGATGTTAACGGTCTTCTGGGATCGCCATGGACCGCTCCTGCTGTATTTCATGCAACAAGGTGCAGCCATCAATGGCTGCACCATCAGCCATCAGACATACGAGTCATTCCTTTAACGAATTAAATAAATTGGCCCCTATCCTGCAGAATAAAGAGAATATATTTCCAAAAAAAGGGAGTGCATTTCGCTGCTAGAGAAAAAAAAATCATGTTGCCGAACTGACACTGTGCCGCACAAATCTTGAGGATTTCTGGGGATTTAGTATATTTAACATTAATGAGAAATTTTATAAAAACGTATTAGGCTAATGTGCATTCGCAGAGTTGTACCTAACGATTCTTACGTCTCGAGTGGTGTAAACAAATTAAGGGACATTAAATGATTTCGGACTCAAGTTAAGTTTAGGATTTAATATATTGGGTGTTCGAAATACTCAGGCTTGCACTAAAATGATTAGCAAAAATCGTCGCTTGGAGGTAGAAATATAAACTTTTCGTCTAGGGTGTATTTCACATGTCGGTTTTATCATGCAAAATTACAAAGCGTCACTCTCTTTCTGTAAAATATAGGGCCAAAAAACTTGCCAGAATCAAAGGTGGACGGCGACGCAGACGACAGAGTCGAGTGGCGGGGCGCGTTTGTCGCACGTATAGATAGATGGCTTTGGGAGCAGCGTCGGAAGGTGTAGCCGACCAGCGAAAGTAAGCGGACGACAAGCACACGAAATCTGTCGGCGGAGAGAGCACCGTTGTTGTCGTCGTTATGCGACTGCGTTTTCTTTTATATTTGTTACTTCAAGTTTTTCTATTATTGTCCGCATTTATTTTGAAACCAAAGGTACATTACACAAGGATTATCTTCATTTTAAGGGCCACGTTCGTCGCGAGCAGTCCCGATAAAAAGGTAGCGATATCTATCAATACGTGTCACTCAACTCGGTCGTCTGCGTCGCCGTCCGCCATTGACCCTGGCAAGTTTTAATGCGAAAGCATAAACTGTCCCATGAAGCGAACCGACATCATCAGCTCTGAAACCAAGTCAAATGTTGGTCAAATGGCCCCTGAAATCCCCTTTCCCAAGTAAAGCCGATTTCTGTTGGATTATACTCTCATTGGGTAGCACACGTCATCAAGGAACGAGGCTCCCATTGGCTCTCGTGCGGCGTAATTCCAAAAACAAAGCCACCAGAGAAGCCCTATTCATGGCGGCGCAGCGCACGCAGCGGCGAACCGCCGGTAAGAGGAGGGAGCGGTGGCGGCAGGAGCCAGAGCCCGTCCGGGCAGACTCCAGCGCGGTCGCACGGCCGAGCTCGGCGCGGCTACTTCACGAAAGCGTGCGCTCGGCCGTCCGCCGTCGAAACGTGGCCGTCCGTACGCCGCAGACGAACTAAGAGAGCGGAAGAACGACACTCATGCTTTCGCATTCACAACTCATAAGAAGTGCTTAGGTGTCCTCGGACATTTTGTGGTCGTATTCCTTACAGAAAGTGAGCTACGCTTTGTAATTTTACAAGATACAACCGACCTGTGAAATACCCTTGGCGAAAAGTTCAGATTGCTACGTGCAGGCGCCAATATTTACGGTCCATTTTAAATCGAGCTTGGGTATTTCATACACTTGCGTATGTTGAGAAGTCAACGAGTCCGGAATTCGTTTATTGCAGTCACTTCAACGCTAGCGGCAAATAAAAAAACACAGCCTACCAGACAATTACGTAAGTACAGTTTTCAAACAAATAAACTTAAACAAGTTATATCCGTGTCACTGGATAAATAAAAATAATTTCCAATAACTTCAGATTGTACAGGAGCTGAAATTTAGCATTCACTGATAGGTCTTAAATATGTAGGGAAATAAAGACACGCAAATTGGTAGTGCTTTTTATATATGTTTCTTAGCCGATTTTATTTATAACGTTCCTTGTCAGATGTACTTGGTTAGAATATAATATAACGAATAAAATACTCTTTACACTTACAAGTTCAGACTACGTCTAAACAAAACCACATACACGCTTGCCCAAAATCCGAACGAAGAGCAATAAATGTCTCGATATAAAGCTATAGGGTGTCTTAAAATTAAAATAATTTGAATAAATGGCACTGAAAAGAATAAAATAATTCACTTAAATTAGTATTATTAGCCGTGGCAGTCACCTGCTCAATGGTGTGGTGCGATACGTGCCTAGACTCTCAGAGATATTTTTATTAAAGAAAACTGTATTCTGCGACCGCTATTCAGTGGCCCCAGATAACGAATCCGAGATATTGCCAGAAATCCCGCCCAAATGATATATCGCTGTGGCAAAAGCAAGTCGCACTATAGCGACACCTTGGGTGCGAAATTTGTGGTGCTTAGTTTCCTTGAAGTGTCGAGATTAAAATCTCTGTACAGCCGAATGCGCCATTGAATATTGGGAAGCAAAATTACGGATTCCAATATATAACACCATCAGCGATGGGAGCCAATATTATGAAAATGTGCCAGCTAAGACGAATACGTGGAGGTCAATCAGGCAATTTAGTGTGATAAGTGTTTCATTACCTCGTTACATTAGTTTTTTAACGTCTCGTGACCTATAGACTTATTCTGACGTAAACGTCGCTTTATAATTAGAGCACTTCCTAGATTGCTTGTTCCTAATTAGAGCACATACAATTTAGGAAGGCCACATTTTGTGATTCATATAAGTGGATTATGTGATACAGGTTTCCGGTATTTTTCTATTTGTTAAAAAAATTATTTGTGTCTTTACATTTATTCACACAGGTGAAAAACGACAACAGCAGACTTATCAATTGCTTTTCACGGATTACGAATACTGCGCAGTTCTAAAATCGGCATTTTTGGGTAACTATTTTGCTGCATTTTGGACACTAAACGAGATACTCTCCGACGAAATTGCTCGTGTTACCTCAAAGGTCGTAGGTTTTGTTGAGAGACATAGCAGAGGCATAAATCATACAACCTTATGAGTGGTCTTTCTGTAAGCATGTACAGTTTAAGAACGACGGGGCTTACGACTCATAAAAACTTTGGTCACTTTATATAACTCTTCTTTTCGTTCATGCCGGATGGTACAGGTACTAGTCAATGAAAGGCTACAAAAAAAAAACATTATAAACTGCATAGATCTATTTGTTTCTTAATCACGCAGCATTTATTACCTTTTCCAAATTAATATATGTTACCTATGTGATGTTCCCAAGGCAGAACAAACCTTGGGTTGACTTTACATATATGACTTTAAAATAAAACGCGAGCATCAGGCTTTCAACATCACAATACAAACCGGTAGAGTAAACAAAGCACGCAGTACCGCGATGAAGGCACCCGCTACGCCACCCCACATTGGCTCGTTCTACTGAAACAGAAGCAGTCATACAGTGTTTCCGGAGTTTCCAGACTCGCGTAAACATAATGTTGCTTACGTTTTATCAGATATACTGAGAAAAGAAGTGGTAAAGAGGATAGGGAGATGAAATGAACAGTTGGGACCACCTGGAGCAATGAGCACATAAAAATATTCTAATATGCATGTTTACCGTGATTAAACTAGGGGACCAGGAAACTATATAGAGAACAAATTTAAACAAAATTTAAAACTATTGGCAAGCTCTGATTTCAAGCTTAGAACCACGCTGAAGCCCGACCATGAGAGTGCGTTTACGTTAGTCAAGTATTTGACCAAACTAAGTAGAATTAAAAATTAAATCACGGTAGACGTATATCTTATACCCTGGTATTTTCGTGGAAAGCAGGACGCAGAACAAATAAACAATCATGAAATCGCAGATATATATTGTCGCATGTGTGAAAAATTCCAGAAATGTTGGGAACACTTACCACAGCCAATTTACTTAAAAGGACGTTTGCTTTTCGGCTATATTCCAGGGATTCAAGTTTGGGTAACGGAAGGTTACTTGAAAAAACACAACGATGTACCATATGGATGTTCCTTGGCGTATGATTTGATGGCCGACCAAAACAAAACCCTCTCGTACGACTGGAAAGAATGTCGTGTTTTTACGCGTACCGAGCTATAGAAAATAAAATATGAGGTGTTCTTATATGTCTGTGATATAGCCTTCACTAGGTAGTATTTTTTTATTCTAGATCTTTTTTTTAATTCGATTTTTTACGCGGAACCTATAACTTGAATACATGAGCTGTGGTGAAACTCCAGATTGTGTCTGCCGCACAATAAGTTGTAGCACCACTTCTTGAACTTCCTGTTTAGCTATTGAGAAGGGTGAGGACGGTTGGCAACGGTCGGCATGTGGTCTCAGTGGAAACAAAGCGGCCCTCAGTTTTACCAACGAGTTCGAATGGCTGTAGCAGCTTGATATCAAAAGTATGTTTCATATTTATTTGTTATTAAAATCAATAATAGTGGTCTGAAGTGCCTTGGAGACCTCTGAGAAAGTACACGTATGTATTACAGGTGGCAAATGAGATGAATCAAAGTAGAATTTTGAATTTATCAGTAAAGGGCACAATCTACATTCAAAATAGGTCTCCCGAAAGATCTCGGACACCCTGAAGAAAAACAACTTGTTTACTGGTAATGTGTAGTGCAAGGTTACGCTTCCGAAACTGTTACGCGTCTAGCAGCGTTCCGTCCCTGGTGGCGCCGTCGTTATGAGCAGGCACAACGGCCTTAATAAAGCCGTTGTGCCGGATTTTCGTCAGATCACCTACCGGAGGTTGGCGCGGGGCAGAGCTTGGACGCTAGTTTTGCGTGACTCAGCACACATGGGTAAATTACTTCCAAAATGCAATTTAATTACAATTACGATTACTTTGCTTCAAAAGTAGTTTAACTACAATTACAATTACTACTATGTTTAAAGTAATTAATTACAATTAAAAATTGCTTTTAAAAAGTAAGGCAATTACTTTACAATTACTTATTTCTGAAAGTGACCCGACTTGGGCCATATAACATTAAATCAGTTGTATAGAATGCAACGTATTTATTTGTGCATTACTTGCCTCAATGTTTGAGGAGGCCTAAGCATCGCTGCATAAATGCCAGATATTGAACTTTCCTGTTATGAAGTTTGTTAAATTCATGATAGAACTTCACTGTTTGGGGCAATGAAGTACTACATTCTTATATTTTTAATAAATAATAATAAATTAGATCATATGCTGGAAGACGCCAGATCTCTAAAACAAATGGGTTGAGAGACCCTTTGTTAGAAAGGGAAATAAAAATGTGAAAAGTAGTTATATATTAATATTTTACAAGTGTTAAAATAAAAATAAAATCCACACGCACTAAAACGACCGCATTCACATACAAACATCATGGTATTGTAAATTATTTCCCTTGAGTTGAAATTATAATGGCTCAGAAATATATAAGAACGGAATCGGGGCTCCCGAATCATTGGTGACAATATTCACAGATGCGCGGTCAGTCTTCAAAAATGCTTACGCAAAAAATATCCGAAGTAAAACCCCAAAAAAATGAACTTGAAAAAAATAAATAAAAAATACAAATATGCGACAGCACTGGAAGTGGGAAGTAAAAACTGACCAAAAATAAAGAAAAATAACTTCATTGACAATTAAAATTCCCAACCTCGGCTAAAAGCTGAAGCAATTTTTTTTATATTTTTTGGCATGTTTATGCTCTTGTTTTCTGCTTGCACCGCAGACGGCGCGACATGGCGCCGTTGAGGTAGACTCCAAAGAGGATTGTCTCTCAGCCCGCAGTTTAAGCAACAAAACAACAAACAATGCGACGCTGTTTATGTTGTGCGTGTGTGTGAGTGCGTGTCTGTGTGTGAGTGTTTCACCAAGAATTAGGCCGCTTGTGCGGGCGCTGATGATTTCAGAGAGTTTCCGTCGGCGCGGCGAAGTTTTGCCAAAGTAATCGTAATTGTGCCTGAAATTGTGCAATTACCGACGCTAGAAGCTAATTAAATTACATTACAATTCTTTTTAGCCGAAAGTAATTTATTACAAGTACAAATTACCAAGAAAAGTAATTAAATTACAGTAATTCAATTATTGTAATTGAATTACTACCCAACTATGTGCGTGAGTGACCAGTTATGAGTCGCGTTCAATCCGTGACGACACGAGTGCTGCGTGAGGGTTCAGCTGGCGCTCGTTTTCAGTCACTGGAAACCAAGGTTGAGAAATCCTTCCCCCCCCCCCCCCCCCCCCCCCGGGGCCAACACTATCTTACTGATTATCTGAATGCTTCTCCCCATCTCCTCTAAATCTCCGGGTGCTCTTCAACTCAAATTCTCCTCTCTTCCCGTCTCCCTCCTTCGACACCTCGGTGTTTCACACGCAAACTATTGGCCAACGGCGTCTCTTCTTCTTTCTCTCTGCACACTTAAACGTTTCTCATAAAACATACATCACACTCACTGCGCTTCTGGGACGCCCTCCTCGCAATCTTCAGACTCCCAAATTCGGTGAAAAGCTTCCGTTGCCATTTCAAAGTACAACATACAGACGCAAGAGCGCAGAGCCAGAAACACCCGCACAAGTTCACGCAAGCATGTGCCATCCGACCAGACTGTTACGTTGACCGAAGACAAGGCAACAAGACACCAACCCTCAAGAAAAAAACGCGTGCCTACATTCGGAATCCGAAGACATCCTCGTACGCAAAGAGTAAGTGAGAGCGATGAGGAGACGAGAGAGCGCGGGGGGGGGGGGGGGGGGGGCATCAGCAGAACGCCGAGCTCTGATTCGAACGGTTAGTGGGTAGACCTAAAGCTCGCTGCCTCTGTCTCCACTGTAGTCGTCGAACGCGCTCGAATGCCAGAACCAAACGCCAGACGCATGCGTTCCGCGTTTTAAAGCGTTCGACGAGTGCAATGGAGACAAAGGAAGCTGGCTTTAGGTCTACCCACTAATCGTTCCAACCATAGCTCGGCGTTCTGACGTTCCTCCGTGCTCTCGTCTCCTCCTCTCCCTCACTTTCTCGGCGCATCGACAAGGACAAACTTCCCAATAGCCGAAGACGCGGATACATAAACCGGCCGAAGCCCGATTAGCCAGACCTGTTAGGCTCGTCCCGGACGGCGGGACCCCGAATCAATAGTGACAGATGGACCAGTTGCCGCATGATCTCTTATGACAAAATGCGTCGCAAGATTTTGTCATAAGGGACCCCGAAAACGACAACCGCCCCCCCCCCCCCCCCCCCCCGAAAAAAAAAGATTCCGAGTATTCGACCTCTTGACGCGGTGGACCTGTTGACGCGTTGGACCTCTTGACTCGCCGTGGATCTCTTGACTCGCTGGACCCCTTGACGCGTTGCACCTCTTGATCCACATTGGATCTCTTGACTGGTACCTCAATGTGTCAAGAGGTCCAACGCGTCAAGAGGTCTAATATTGGATATCTTGACTCGTTGCACGTCTTGGTGTGAAATACGTACAGGCCAGGGGACTGAAATAAGTACAAAAAAGAAGAAAAAATAAAAAAAAAAAAAACTACGAGGGCACTTACGCGTTCTCTTATTATGTGAAAATGCCTGGGCATTACCTTTGGCCGAGTTATGTTACCGCTACAGATAGTTCGTTAGCTCCACGATCAAGAGGGCATAGGTTCGAAACCAGGTAGGGGATGGTTTCGTGCTCACGTAACCGGAGAGATCACATGACGAGAGATTTCTTTTATTTTGCTTTTCGGTTTGGTCACGTGACCAGATAGGTCACGTGACCAGTTTTTTTTTTTTGTGTTGGACAACTCACGGATTTTGACGAGGGATTTCGCCGACGGCTTTTTCGCTGACTGCGCCAGGTAATGCATTAAAAAAAGCAGACAATAGAGATACTAACAAAATAAGGAGGAGAAGAAAAATGTCGGAAAGAGAGCAAAAAGTTAAGCTGTGGAGACTGTCACACGGCAGAGGGGATCTCACGAACACGGTTTTGACACATCGCTTCTGGCCGGTGGCGTAATTAGTGTTCGTGTGAATCACGCGTGATTTCCTTGGTCTCTGAAGCGACAAATACATGCGCGCTGGGCTGTGGAGATCGCATGCTGGCACTTGATTCGTAAACACCGGAAATCATTGTTGCTACAAACTGTCAAGCTAGCAACATTGGTTTGTTTCGGACCTGCAGCCCTGCAGGGCTGTGTGCCTTAGCTTTTCTAGCCCTAACCACAAAGTCGTAAATCTGCATCTCCCGTGTTGCTTTTCCCCGCGAATATCGAACACGTCATCGGAAATGTCTAAACATTCCACTATTTGAGATGCCTTTTTTGTTTAGGTAGTGGCTACTTCGACATCCGGGTTCAAAATAATTGTAAAACTACTTCGGACACACCTTTCGTTACATACGAAATACATGTCCATAGTAATTTGCTATTTTTGACGTCTACAATCACACTAAAGCACTATTCCGGCGTTTGACGTTAGGAAAACTGAAGATAGAATTTTTTTTTTTAATTTCTGTTACATCATTTTTAAAAGTTGTAGTAATTGTTCTCATTTGTTCACGTCCCGTCAAAATAGCTTTTTTGATATTTTCAAGTCCTTGGCCTCCGAAGAGCTTCAAGAGACAGTTTGTCGTGGCGCAGCATGGCGTGCAAAGCTAGTCATTTTTCAGTTCGCCGTAGCCTAGCACTGGACGAACGTGTCCCTAGTTGCGTGCAGTACAGGCGAAGGCAACGCCAGGCAAGGGGAGAAAGGGCAAGCACTAAGAAGGCTGGAGAGGAGGAGAGAAACCTCCTCTCATCTCTAAAACATTCCCAGTGCTCTCCCTTTCTCCGCTCGCCCTCCACTGCCCTCCTCTCCCGTCCCGCCTTCCTAGTGCTCGCCCTTTCTCTCTTCGCAAGGGCGTTGCCTTCGCCTGCACTGCACACAACTATAGTGGCACGGACTGTAGATCTATCTGCTTCCGAGATCGACCCGCTTTCCGACACGAACAGTTCTTCAATCGACTAGTCAATTTCTATGATCCAATTTTCTAAAAATGATCAAGCAACTAACCCACCATTTTACAATTACACCCGACTAACACATGGCGTAATTTCAACTTAAAATAAATGATATCGTCAGACAAGTGTTCAGTAATTAGTGTCAAGAGTTCTTAATCATGAAACGCTCCGTTTCATGGTTTATTTCACAGCATTCGTACAATAAAGAGCAGCAAGGAGTTACATATCGCTAGCATGAGTATTTGTGGCTGCTACGTGCTTTTCAGAAAGTCAACGCGGCCCAGAATAATCCACTAGCTTGCGCCGGTCATAACGTTTCAAGGACACAATGCTCGCATTCATTTGAACACTCTATTTCACGCGAAGATGCGTAATTTGGGCTCGTTTAAAGACGCCCTCCAATGATATTTGAGCTTCTCTCCATGTTGTGTTATTTACCTCTTTAGTGATTCCGTGAACGCAGTGAATAAAAACTAAAACAGAAAATAGTAGCGCATCATATTTTTAACAGAACATACGCGAACCCGGGACTGGACAAAGTTACCCGAGGAAGTATTTGCGATTACAGATACTGAGATACATGAAAGGGAAGGCTAAACGCGAGATGCTGAGGTACATTTGTATTTTATATCTCGGGAATTTGAGAGACACTTCCGTAGAAATGGCATAAATATTTTCTAGAACACGGAGTCTGGAAAACATATACTAGTAAGTTCTACAAGTCCAAAATATATTGCCAGGCACTATCCATTATTTAACACTCAAATACATACGCATTGCGGCAAATAGTATCTGTCTACTTGTCACCAATAGCTATATGTAGTAGTTGTATTTTCAAAAAAAATCATTCAAATAGGTCAAGCAGTCAGTAACCGTCACAAGCAGCCATTAATAGCAATATAACTATGAACAGAGAAGATGAAAAATAAGAATCGTCGGACCTCTTGACGCGCTGAACCTCTTGACACAAATTGGACCTTTTGACTCGTTGGACCTCTTGACGCGTTGGACCTCATGACTCAAATTGGACCTTTTGACTCGCTGGACCGCTTGACTCGGCTGTCACGTGACTATTTTACCTGTTGACTCGTTGAACCTCTTGGCTCGTTGGACCTCTTGATCATAAGCGCCCCCCAAACCCCACTTCTGGTCAAATAGATACAACGAGTCAAAAGATCCATCAAGTCAAAACGTCCAATAATAGATCTCTTGACGCGTTGGACCTTCTGACTCACAAGACACGAGTCAAAAGACCCAACAAGCTAGAAGATCTATGGAGAGTCAAGATAGTCAACGATTCAAAAAGTCCAACAAGTCAGGAGGTCCAATAATGGATATCTTGAGGCGTTGGATCTCTTTACTCGGCAGACGCGAGTCAAGAGGACTAATTTCTTTTTTCCCCCTTTGAGTGAGATTTTTTTTTACAATAGTTTTGGGTGTTTTGCAATATGATAGGAAAAAAACGCATATGTATCTCATGTGGATATCGGTAGGATTTATTGCCTATGTGACCTGGACGTGTCCATGTGATCTGGGAGGACATGAAAGAGATTTAGAGCTTTATTCGGTTTTGCTGCAAGGCGCGTAGATATCTGGCGGAGAACTGCGATCAATTGTGAATGGTAACAAGATGGGGAGTTTGGCTATAGTTCGTTCATCGTACGGAAAGCAAATTGCCAAAAACTGGGACAGAGTAAAGATGAAAACAGAAGGCGCACTCGCAAACTGAATTTCTATTTCGAAAAACACTGTCTTAAATACAGTTTGAAACACTCACGTCATTTCCCAGGTGCCCACTCTTTATCTGAATGTTAAGTTTTTTTCCAACCTATTGAAGACCTGCTTGGTTCTAAAGGCAGAGTGCCAATTCTGTACGAAAATTGTTTCGAGATCAAGAACGTCCACACCCGATTTCGAGCTTCCCCTCACAGTGTGTACGTGTCTTTTTATTTTAATAACTGTTTTGTCCATCTATTTTCAGTAATTTAGACCATGATTGTATTTTCCTCTTCGTACACATTAGCGGGTGCACCCAGCCAGTGCTTCAAAGTACCTGATGAGGTCTGTTGTTTTTTTTAGTTTGAAAGGGAATTTGCATTTGGGCAAGTTGGTACACCTTAGACGTAACACCCCCCCCCCCCCCCCCCCCCAAAAAAAAAAAAAATAAAAAACAATATAAACAACAAAGAAAACAAGAATAATTGCACTAAATGATGCGCTACTCTCAACTAAATTTTTAGTGGGCAAAGACGAACATATATATACTCCCAAGCGAACCTTACGCTCACAATCAAACGTCTCGCGAGGTGAAATCAAATTCCTTATCTGATAAAAGGATTGAGGACGTGCTGATACATGATTCATCGCCGTTCATCCTGATTTTGTAAAAGCCTCAAAAATTTCTTTTTCTGTTTTTGCTTTATTCGTTAAGAAGATTTGCGTTTCATTGAGTACAACAGAACATGGGCACCTGACACAATGAGCGGCCAAGGTTCCCGAAGGTGACCGCCTTACAGCGAGGTCATGCTCCCTGGCCCTGTATTTGTATTTTTATGTATTTTGTGCTTTTTGTGCATGAAGATGTATTTCCAAATACATTTGTTATTGTTTTGTTTTGTTTTTTAATATATTTTTGATACGTATCGCGATACTCTTTCAGATGTATTTCAGTCTCAGTATTTAAGGTGTTTTTGTCATGTACCCCAGTATTTGTATTTCCAAAGACTTTTTAGAGTATCTCTGCCCAACCCTGTTGGGGACATGAGTCATAACCACGCTGACGATGCACTCGTGTGACGGTCTTCCGTACCAGGAATGCCAAACCCGAAGCTTTGACGAGGCAGCTAAAAAATGTATTTTGTATTGACCCCGTAAGTGTGACGTCACTGCCCCAGGCAAACCGTTGCTAGGGGCGTTGCTGTGGACGAATACATGGGACTGAATTTCATTTCGAAATAACCATAGTTAAAAGATGGGACGTGAAACGTCTGAATATAGGCACAGGAAGCCTAGATTTCAAACTTTCCACGACAGAATTCAAGCGAGAATCGGCTGTTTCTGGAGTATTTGCAACGGAAACTTCCGGTTCTCGAGACGGCTAGAGATGCCTGCCGCAAACGCCGAACGCATACGGAATAACTAAGGAATGCCGTCTGCAATTGTTTGAATCGTTTGCATAATTATACAAGTTTTATCTTGTGTTATTGGGAATATGGCAGGTCCAAGAAAACTTCTCGGATTTATAAAAACGAATTGTATTTGCATGCGATAGGGGATCCTCTCTGACGAAAATCGTCCCAGTTATGACGATATGCTAATGATACAGCGACAAAAGATAGTACAGGGGTCTCCAAGCATTTAGGATAAGCGGCCGGATTGGGGATCTGTCACAGTTTCGAGGGCAGGAAAATACATGACAGTATAAAAGAGGGAAGGCTATATAAATCAGCGTAAATAAGCGCTTAAATACAAAAAATAAACAATAGAAATATTTAAGGAAGCAATATTAGGTGACTAAATAAACGCAATTTATTTTTAAATTCAGTATGTCGCTGTATGACATTACAAAATAATTGTGACCTATAGAACTCACCAGGCATAAATCAAAGCGCAGAGGAACTTTGGCATATGCACACAGGGTTTAAGTCTATTAAGAATGATAGATCGGATTAGTGTTGGGAAAGTCCATCTAAAAAGGAATTGAAGTACAAAGTAAATTAGAGTTTAGGACCTTCAAGTATAGTACACCGGGCGCAATGTACTTCAAATAAAGTACCGTATTTTTGTGTCTATAGTCCGCACGTCGTGCATAGTCCGTATGCGGTGCTTGGTCGACACGAAAAATGTCTCATACACGGCACACCTTCACAAATGTCTGCTTTCTTAGCTGAGAGAGAAGCTTGTATTACACATAAATCATCATTAACATAATATTTCATTCACAAGATCTATCACGTCTGGTCATAACGAACGATCTTGCAAAACAAACTTCCTGTATAGTCCGCACGCGCAGAGAGCCTGCACAGCCTAACATTTCAACTCTTAAACATGTTTAGTCCGCGGCCTATATAGCCCGGAAGATACGGTACCGTATTATTTTCCGGATATAGTCCGCACCGAATGTATAGTCCGCAGAAGCAAGCTGAAAAAAAAAACACTTTTCTTTATATAGTCCGCACCCTGTGCATAGCCTGCACGCGATGCATAGTCCGCACGCGATTCCGAATCCCAACGTAAAAATTAATATACAAAAGAAATCGTAAGGGTGCAGGCGAGCTGGTGAATATTATTCATTTTGAATTAACCTGAGACTGGGGTAGAGAAGAAACATCAAAACGTAGAAGGGACAGAAAATAGACAGGACGACGTCCCAAACTCAACTAACTAGTTCATTTAGTCCACCTCCTTATAGACCGACACGCGGGCTTGACGTCACGGAGCTGCGGTGGCGCTGCGATCGCGCCGGAGCCGGGTGGTGTGGGCAAATGCGCGCACGTTTCGCAAGGGGCGTCATAGCATTTCAGCATGCCGCGAAGCTGTGTTGCCGTTAATGGCACCGAAAGGTACAGCAAAAGTAGCGGAGTGAGTTTCTACAAGTTCCCGGCAGACTCTGAAAAACAGAGAAGGTGGATAATATCCGTGATCGAAAAGAATGGTTGCCTCGCGCGAACGACCGTTTGTGCGGCAAGCACTTTCTTGAAGGCAAGTGCGGCTTCCATTTTAATCTCCGTTTCGAGTTGCTTATGTCCAGGGAAACCGTCGTCTGATCGAGACCACCGGGATTTTATTCCCACGGTGTTCGCGCACAAAGCACCAGCCAAGCGCTCGTCGGAGGCTCGCGCCCGTGCTACCAAGCAGAAGGGGATCGGCGACAGAACGGCAGTGTTGTAGGAGTTACCGGAAAAGTGTAACGAAATACGTTACTCGTTACTTGCAAATAAAAGGTACGCATTACAAAACCTACGTTACCTCAAAATAAAAGGAACGCGTTACCGTTACCGATAAAAAGTAACCTACGTAACTTCTGCGTTACCTTTTAAATTATGCTTTAACACGTTTTACTGCTTTGACAGATTAGGTCTGTTCGATTCGCCTGAACTGGCTGAACTAGTTCAGCAGTGCAGGAACTGGTGTATTCGATTCAACCGGAAGTTGCACGGCCGCTGCACTGGCGCGTTCGATTCATCCCAGTTCTGAACGAGTTCAGACCCAGTTCCTCAAAATCTTGCACCGGCTCCGGAGTCAGTTCAGCGTCCGTGCAGAAGCAGACGACAAGAGCAGACGGCGATAGCAGACGACACTCCTCGTCCGTCTCTGCTCGCGGTGCCATTTTTCGCAGCTCTTGCTCAAATGTCTGCGATGTAGCCGATACGGAGGTTGCATTTTCTTCCATTTATGATAATAACGTACCCGCGGTAAACGCGGAATCGAGATCATAACCGAGGGTAGGAATTCGCTTGATTATGGTATTCTGTAAGCGTTTTAGGCACCTGCTTGCATAGGTTTGGATCCCTGTGGTAAGTGTTGAAATATTGGCTCACGTAAATTGTTTCTTTTTGATGCTATGTGGGGATCCACAGTGTTGATACTCTTCCTTACAAGCACGGGAAAGGTCTTGCACTCTTGATATTCCCTGCATTCAGTTGCTCTTGGATGCATAATGATGACTCCGATACATTGCAGAGGTCTGGAATTTAGTACATTGGCCCTCGCATGCCCCGTAGCTGAGCATAATACTGCATGCTTTGTCCGCTGGTATCTGTAGACGCCCACTAACGGGCCTAGGAAAAACGCCGAGAATCGGCATTGGCTTGGTAGTTCCACGCAGGTCTTTCTTGAGAATCAAAATAAACTCTTCAGCTTGACACCCAAGTTACGGTCGATAACTGTCTTGGCCAAAACGCTATCGTCAGGCAGGCCTTCGTCTTCGAGATGACCGCTACCGACCGCGCGCTGCCGCCAGTGACTCCCGACGCTAAATCATCCTGATGCCGCGAACCTATCGTCGAAATGAAAAACTCGAGAGACTTGAAATGAATATAAAGGTCACGAAAGTTTATGGAAACGACAGGAACCGAACGGCCGTTAAAAATGCAGACAGAAACACATTTCGTGAAGATAACGTTTTTAGTACACTCGAATAAAAATATTCACAGAAAAGATTCCGTTCTTATACTTTAAAACTAAGGAAACACGAATGTTTTCATCAAACCGCGACTAATTAAATGTAGCATACAACGTGGCGTGGAGAAACAAGAGCCAAAAGATGCAGACGACACCCTGCGCTTCCGCTCGGAAGCCGATTACAGCGACAGTCCTAGCGCGGCGGCTGCACTGGTTCTGCGCCGCCGCTGCACGACTCCTGCACTCGTCTGAACTAGGACAGAACTAGTTCAAAACTTTCTGACCGAATCGAACAGACCTATTGTCACGATGAAGATTATCAGCTGCGACCTTGATGGTCTCTAAAAAGCACAGCGGAGGCTTGGGTAATTGCATTCTAAAATCAACACCGTCGAACTTGATAGTCTGATATTGTTCTTATTTCCTCCGATAAAGCAGAATTTACTAAAAAAACCTCCCTGTCGTCCCTTTTATTTATCTCGGCCTTTTGAATTTGATCAGAGTGTAGCCCGACGTGGCTAGGTCACAAGCAGCCGAGTAGCATTGTCCACCTTTGGACGGATTTCGCTTACAGGCAGTTGTCCCCCATCAGCGGGAGATAAAATCCTTTTATGATAGACTTTCAAAGATAAGCCAAACTGGCATTAATTCTGCGTTCATCAACTGAAATAAGAGTAATGTCAGTTTGGTCAATATTGACAGTGATGTTTCGAGAACGCGAGGACACCAAGCTTTCATCGTACACAACCAAACTTTTCACCGTCGACTCGAACACGCACCATCAAATTTGTCGTTCACAACTGATTATCCTGACCCTGACGTCAAAGTTATGAACTCTAAAAGGACGTCACTGAACGCGCCTGCACACAACGAGCCCTGGCACGAGCCTCTCGATTGAAAGTCTGTCATGGCCGCTCGTAAGTTCATGGAACGCGCCCCGTTTTAATTCCAGAATCTCTAGAACCATAGTTTAGAAAATTGCACGCTGTGCTGTTTTTCGTCATCGCTCAGTTGGAACGCCTCTAAGCAGGGTCGTCGAAACAGAAGAACGGGGAAGGGGGCGATTCACCCCCCCCCCCCCAGTGGCGTTTAAAAAGGGGGCGCAAAGGGCATAAGGGTGTAAGGGGGGGGGGGATATCGCCCCAGCCCCGGACTATAGCATTTTAGAGAGTTATAATAAAAAAATGACAGACGTTTACAGTTCTCTATAATGTCGAATTAAAGCGCAGCTCTTGAGGAGGAGGAGGGGAGGGCACGGAGGGGAGGGTATGCCTCTCCGCCCCCCCCCCCCCCTCCTATCCTGTTGCTTTCTCATTTAGCGGGGAAACCTAATTGGTGTCAAAATCACGTGACGTCAATTTTCCCGCTAAATTTAGTGAAAAAACGTCCCATAATGCAACGCGCGCGCAGTTACGCCGACGGCGACGCCGCTCAAGCTCGAAAGGGGCGCATAAGAGTTGCGCTCTAAACATTGGGGGGAAGGGATATTCCCCTTCTTCACTACTATCACCCCACCCCCCTTCTCTCTCTCTCTCTCCCGAACAATTTCTACGGCCCTTCCTGATCCCTATTTGAGTGTGTGTTTGTGTTGGTTATACTTTTTTTTTCCCTTTCCCCGGCTTTTTCTCGCCATCCCCCCTCGCCCCCTCATCTCTCAGACATTACCGGTGGCGTTGTTGACAGTGGCGGAAGATGAGCTCTGAAACCGCGTACACCGCGCACGGCTCCACAATATCACAAAGTTTAATCTTCGCCTCGATTCCGAAGCGAAGATTTTGGCCTCAAATAACTCCTTCCCAAAGTTGTGAAACGTCACTTTGTCGTCACCAATAACTTCCACAAACGACAATCTTCCGACGAGAAAGTTCAGAGTATTTACAGCCCGCCATAGGTACAATCTACGTTTCATTGACTCTATCGAGGCGTAGGGATGTAGGGACACGCGGGCGCGACGTCATCAGTGCAGCCGTTCAATCGGCTGGCCCCACGGTGTTGCTCGCGCGCGCTGCGATGAATCTCGCTACAACTTTGTGTCCAACATTCTCGCAGGAATTTGAGCACCGAGAGAGCTTGGATGATTGACATCTCGTCCCGCGTGACGCCAACGTCGCGGGAGTCCAATCAGCACGCTCCGCGAACTTCGTGCCCAACTTTGTGTTTGACGAGTTTAGCGACCCAGGACTCCAAACGCGTGTAAATAAAACGTTTTAACAGAAACTGTGGGAAAAGCTTCTCATAACGCCTTCGCAGGGCCGATTACGTTGGAGTTCCACATCAATACTCTGCCATATTGAAGATGTCGCTACTGCAAATACGTTCCATAAGAAAGAAGGGAGCGAATGAAAAGTACTTATAAAACTGATTAGACTCTTCAAAGCGTAGCAAATAACTCCGAGTTTTTATAGGCATCCTTTGCTACGGTTTGCAATCTTATGATGGAAAACTGAAAATTTAGTAGTACTAAAGGTGGGAACGTTTCCTTGATGTGGGCATTGAATTCAGTGCTTTGTTATCGCAGTGAGATACTTTTTGTGTTCTAAAGAAACATAGTGATGAAACGCACTCCGGTGCTGAGTACAAAGTTACACATCACTGAAGCGCAATAAACGCTAACCAATAAATATGTAACTATTTCGGGGCTTCCCAACAATTTTGCATCGTTTCAGTTACACAAAATGCACGGAGGTTAGGCGAATGAGTCTGGAGGAATCCAATTCATTTAAAAACACGCCCCATGTTTTTACTTTTTCCAGACAGTCTTTATTCCGGATTATCATTGTTTAGATTATAAAAAAAATCACCGCATAAAATATCCGAGAAATTCAGTCACCCATACCAGAATAACGATCACAGCCTGATAATCAAATATTTTATTTACTTCTTTACATATGAGTAATTCGGTGCCGCCAAGTTTAGCGATAAAGCCAAAATGTCGGATGGAAGGGGCCTTAAAACCATATTGGATTTAAAGGCGACGCGGTATGCACTGGAATCTAACAAAAAAAAAAAGTATTCCAAACGTACTTTAATTTGTAGCGCTAGCAATAAAAATTGATTTTTCGCTCTTGGAATTAAGAAATTAAGGCAAAGTATTTCGTTGAACCTCTCTCGCAATCTTTAGGAAAAGTATCTGTGTGCAGTCTGAGCTCACTTTCAATGAGCCCCTTGGAAGCCATTTGTATTGGGCCTATTCATATTACTGAAATAACAAAAATAACTGATCTCCAACCATATCCGGGAACAGTACGTGCCACTTTGTGTCAATCCCAGGGTTGGTTTATGGTGGACATTCGGGGCATACAACCGACTCCAGCTCGCATGACCAACTTGTGTGAGAAGCCGGGGTGAGTTGCTAGTGCCTTGAGAGAAAAGCTAAATCGAATTTTGTCTACTGATAATTAGAAATCTTCTGTAGTGCATGGCGAAAAGGCGCAAATCTTGTTAGAACGTTCTTAATGAGTTTACATTACTGGAAGTAGACTGCACTTATCCAGATGTTTCATTTTCCGCTTTTACGCTATATTGATAAGATCAATTACATAAATAAAAACTAAGTAACAAAATGGGGAGTACCTCTGAAGCTGTCTCAATTTAATTGTTTCTGAAAAAAAAAATATTGCAGGCTTTCGTCTCGCTGCAGTCCATTCTACAGCCAATAAGCTTCTACCAAAAGCTTTTTCAAAGATCACGACTTGACTTACATAAAGTTTCGCCCCCAGTCCCGGAATTTGTCGCCAGCAGAGCTTTTTGTTTTTAAAAACATGCGCTTCCAAGATAAACGTAGGAAATAAGGGTGCTATTTTTGAGAAAAACAGAAAATAACTTTAGCGCTACAAGTAACGTAATAGAGTTTTGTTTTGTTTTATACCTTAATTTTAAAGCCTCTAATGACATACACTGATTTGGTTCGACATTTTGCTTTCTTTACAAGCGATAGAGGAAAAAATATTAGGCAAAAGCCCAAGTCACTTCTTGTTTCAACTTTCACTAACTACGACTCCAAAAGGAAAACTAAAACTTCGATCTCCGCGGTCGTGACGGTGAACGTGTGCCTGATTTTCGCTTGCGCCGAGCAGCTCGCTCCATTGTTGAACCCTTTTTCAACGCGTGAAAACGGTCTAATCTATAAAAATTCTTATCTAATTTCCGGCGTCAACGAAAAGAACGGGAGGGATCCAGAATCAGCAAGAAAGGAGGAGACGGTGGCGATTATTGGAAAATCGACATCGGCACCCGACTATGGCCAGCACACCACCACCGCCGCATCGTGGGCGCGCATTCCCCGTTAAGAGGACATTAACGGCGAATAATAACGGCCATAAAAAAGGCGCGAACCGAACGTCATCCACGACACGATGCGTTCAGGAAAGACGTCGTTAGCATAGTCACGTGGTGGGCATTAGGCCCCAGTGTTGACGGGTGTATGCGTTGGGAGGACCAGCGCAGAAACCGTTCCCGTATATGATGATAGATTCAGGCCAAACCTTGCTGCTGTTTGCTTGGTCAACAAATCTCTAATGCTCACACGCGTTTCTTTTTCTTCTTTTTTTTTTCGAGCGTTTTCTGGCGATACGAGAACTTATTTTAGGCTTCGTCACCTAGTAGTACGTGAGAAGAGTCTGCGAGGAAGTTCGTTTCTGCTGTTAAGATGTCGCAGTATTTTATGCAGGTAAAAAATGTGTATCCATTAATAAATTGCATAGGCATCAGCAGAGAGTGCTACAAACAACACGCGAACGTGTGGGTGGACACGTTATTCGGCAGAATTGCGTATATTGCACTATCAGTTTTCTTCTTTCAGTCTAAAAATAAGAGACAATGTTTGTGCAGCCAGTGTATCTATAATGAGCACAATTGACCACAATAGATGCACAAAAAGATGGTCGGCCTATCCAAATATAGAAGAAGCTACTGCTTAGTGCCTACGCAGGGCTACCCTAAGCAGAACAGTTTGTGTACACAATAAGTGCGTTATTTAAAAAAAAAAGTTAAGTAAACTCATCATTAAAGCCGATATCGGCATAAGGAAGCAGACGACCGAGGGCTTTACGTACATACTCGTGGGTGAACACTATGATGATTATAACCAACTCAGCCAAAAGCTAAGTCCAAAAGCATAAAACTCCAGAGAAAAGATAGCTTGATATTGGGGTATTTTTTAACTTTCTAACTATCGTCAAACTGCATGCAGATGATTTTTTTTTTATTATTATCATGCTTTGCGACTAGGGAGTCTGAATTTACCGTTACGTCTAGTCGGGGGCAGCGTTCTCCGGAAGTGCAGTCACAATAAAGCTGTTCGGTAGATAATCGGGTTAATAGAGCGTTTGAGGACAGTTCCAGATGCGAACCTGTTTTAGAATGCATTAGAATTAAGGTAGTCTCGGAAAGTGCAAAATCAGGGTAGCGAGCGAGGTGGAGGAGAACAGCCTCTTGATGACAAAATTCTGTGCTGCGCAGCCATGTTTTTTTATATATTTCGCTTGTAGTATTGAGTCTTGAATGCATAAAAAATATAAACCAGGATTTTTATGTGAGTATAAAAGAGTAGAGCTGCATCTGCAATTCTTGTATACTGCCGCAGATTCGTCCAAAAAAATTACATTTTCAAATTCGCAGAAACAAATATGGCGTAGTGAATTTCAACAATTTTTTCTTTAAAAAGTGACTTACAAAATATTGTATATTCAGAGCATGGTCAGAAAGTTTCACAATTCGTCATTGTTAATGTTTGCCTACTAACCCTTCCAATAACAAGGGGTCACTTTGGCAGTTTTATCTAAAAAAGCTTCGGGGACCCTGCCCGAATAAAAACGCTCACAGACTAAATAATTGTTTGGTGAATGAGACATATTTCGTCTTGATATATTTCTATAACGCACTAATATAAATGATTTTACGGTCATAATATCAGCTTTATTATTTTCTCCGGTGTCTATAGTCCCAAACAAAGCAAGGACGGAAGGGCGTGTCTTTCGTGTCTTCAACACGCGCATCGTGCGCATCTTTCCTGCCAACGCGCGCACGAAGCGCACGAGACGTCGAAGCATTGTCGAAGGTAGGAAGCTCGTGCTGGAGGTGGTGCAACTGCAGCCCCTCCCCGTTATTCTTACCACGTCAGAGACCATAGTAGATTAGAAGGTGTCGAACACACGCAGACGGGACATCTCGCAGGACAACAAGACTTGCTGTCCTCCTGGTGACTCCCTCAGTATCGAAGCTTCGACTTCATACGTCGCTGCGATCTGCTTTTCTCAGATGATCGTGAATCTAAAGAGACTAGAGTTTCAAAGCATGAAACGATTTTTAACGCTACTCTCTAATTCCAAACGTTTGTCCGTTCTTCCGTCTACTCATTTTCCGCTAAATTAAGCGGGGAAAGTGGCGCCCCGTGACGTGACCTGCGTCATGTGACCTGTACGTCAAATCGGTTTCCCCGCAAAATTTTGCGAGAAAATTCACGTCTTGCATGTGTCCAAAACATCAATTCAGTTTACCCGCTAGATTTAGCGGAAAATTGACGTCACATTACCTATACACCAATTCAGTAAGCCGCCAAATTTAGAGGGAAAATATACGTCACGCGACACACCAATTCCAATACCAATTCACACACCATTTCCCTCCCCAATTTCATAACCACTTCCTTGTAATGCATTTTATGGATTATAGGGCTTTGAAGGTAGAGAACGATATCAAACCCTGGAGAGGGGGGGAGAAGGGGGACAAAGGACAAACACAAATCTACAAACAGCTGGGTTTGCGCGACTGAAAGAGACTTCGGGGACGCTTAAGCTTCGGCTTTAAGAGTGGAACGCGATAGCGTTATCGGGCCCCCTTTTCAAAGCCTTCTCATAGAAAACCGCGGTCATCCCCTAGCCGTGCAAGCGTGTGTGAGTGGTCCAGTTGGTAGCGTCGCGTGTCGCATGACGTCACAGGGCGTCACGCTTGACGTTGTGTTACGTGACGCTTGACGTCACACGCGGCTTTAACGTCATGTTACGTCGTGACCTTATCGACCCCCTATTAATAAAGCGGAAAATTTTCCGCTAAATTTGGTGGAAAAGTTTTCCGCTAAATATGGCGAAAAAATTATCCGCAAAATTTGGCAGAAAATGTTCCCGCCATTTTAGCGGGTTTATAAGGTCATGACGTCACAGCCCCGTATGACGCCACACGTGGCTGCACGGGTTGCATTATGGAATTTTTTGGTCCCACTGACTCCGACGCCAGATTTTCTGCGACACGGGCTCCTAAACACTATTGCGTTAAAATCCGCAAGGTTCTGTACTCAGCAAGGGACCTCTCAATTTCCAGTGGAGGGCTCTACCAACTGAGCTAACCAGGAGTCATACATAAGTAGAGCAAACGGGTTTTAATAGCTGTAACCAGTCTAACACCAACCTTTTTCCCTTCTCTCAGAGTTTATCATTGTTATTCTTCTCCAGCTCGCGGCACCTTTGCATTAATTGCATTAACATCGTTACCTTAAAATCAGGCCGTTCACCCTTGTTGGTGTTAGACTGGTAGCAGCTGTTAAAACCCGTCAGCTCTACTGGCGTATCACACCGGGTTAGCTCAGTTGTAGAGCGCTCCACTGGAACCGTAGTGGTCCCTGGTTCGATACCAGGCGGATTTTTTCAGTCTGGCACCAGCCACGCAGCTGTGCTTTGAGATTTCTGTTTGTACTTTGTCCCCCTCGCGCCCTTCCCCCCTCTCCAAGGTTTATTATTGTTATTCTTGTCCACCTCGCGGCAGCTTTGAATTAATGGAATTAACATAATTAAGGTAGAAGCAACTGCCAATTTTTTTTATTCTGTTTTAAATGAGACACTGCTGACAATCCAAAGAATCATTGTATAATGTGCGTAAAAGAAACTTAACGTGCCATTGTTATAGAAACATATATTTCACGTTCTCTCTCTCTCTCTCTCTCTCTCTCTCTCTCTATATATATATATATATATATATATATATATATATATATATAATTTCTCTCTTTCTCTCTCTCTCGTGACTTACTGCATTCGAGGAACGGGCGGAACCGAAGTCGTTTATTACGTTACAGAAAAAAAAAAAAACGTACGCATGAATAAACTATGATCCGAGTGGGTAATTGCCCGGAAACGATGTCAGGACTCTTATTTAATTGTCCGAGAACAGAATGACCTATAGTACCTCTGACGGCGTGCGCAACTCTCGTCTGAAAAGCCCAATGAAAAGATAGAATGAAAAAAAAAAAAGAATGTGTATCAAGGAAACGTGTTTTCTAAGACCTAATTTGCATGCTAAATCGGGAAATTAAGATGCATGGGCCACGTGGGAGAGCCCGTTCTCCTCTGCTCCGCCGGGGCGAAATTGCCACATCGGCACTTTCTCCGGCGTCTTTCGTAACGCGAGTCAGTTTACTCGGGAACCCTTGCCGTCCCTTAATGACGGCTTACGTACTTCCTTCCAGCGCTCCTCCTTTTCTTCAATTCGTCATCTCAAAGTAAATGCCCCATTTGTGTTGCTACATTTTTGTCTAAAAAGCCCATTATTAACAAAAATCAACCCACTTCGTAATAAAAAAAAATTAATGACAAGTAAGAAATTTTGCTTCAGAGTTTTCAGTAATAATTTTTATACTGCTAGGCGTCATAGTTCGTCGTGTTGATTGCCATCTCGTAATTGTGTGTCCCTTTGAAGTAATCTGGAATTTAATATTGCTTTCAGATTAAAGATAATTCGTTTTATTAATGCGTTGGTTGTTAGTATATATTTCAATGTGTCACTGTTTATATTTCTAGTCCAATTCGCTGACAATTTAAGAAACGCAAAGCGTGGCGAGTACCGACCCTTTTATTACAGCATTGTAGACAATGACATTGGAGCATTAACCGATAAGAAGGATGAATATCCACTCATAAAGCAAGAAGATTACGCAGAATAAGCCGGGCTCCGCGTTTCTTTATCTGTCGGAGACCAATGATAACTTTGAACTTGTTTCTCTACATCTGGGGTCTTCAAGCCCCTGCCTGTTGGCGAGATACGGCCCGCAGAGGCCTTCCTGCCGGCCCGCGAATGGCCGCGGTCTTTCCAGAGATTCCCGGCCCGTGGTCCGCTGCTACCAACGCAAAAATAAACACGTAAAAAGAAAGAAAAGAAAGTGCGCTGCGAAGCGCGTTAAAACACGAGCGGAGATATCAAAAATAAGGAAAGAAAACGACTTCCGAACTTCCCTCGTCATACTATTTTGTGTACATTGTCATCATCAGCATTACTGTTCGCAGTCCACTGTTTTTATGTTTTATGCCTGTGTAACTGTGTTAAAATTTATTTGCGTTCTGGTGTATATCGTGTTTAGTATCATAGTATCATAGTGTCATAACTTTTACACATTGGCATCTAGAGATCTACCATTTTTATATCTATTCTCCCCTGTGTGAATAGGCCAAAGTTCCCATGCACCTTGATTTATGTCTGGTGAGGTTCTGGAGTTTCATTTCTTTTGTAATGTAATACTTAGCAACCTATAGCAACTTGAAGAATAAAGTATACGCATTCATCCACTTTCCTTTCTTTAATTTTTGCTCTAAATTAATTTTTTTCGCTTGTTTAGACGCGTGTCGATGTTTTTTTTTATTTACTTTTTTTTGCATTTATATATGTATTATTTATTTGTCGCCCCGTGGGACCGCAACAGATACCCAATCCGGGCACTTAGAAAAAACGTTTGGAGACCCCTGATCTACACAAATGAGTGCAGTCCCCAGATGGTTGCCCTTATTTTTAATACTGACCTGTTGCCGAATTATGACCAGTGAAGCTAATGACAGAATGGTCATACATATCGTAGGTACTGCGGTTATAACTTTGTAGCTCCGCTTTCATGCGTATACGCGCCTATACGTGCATAAATACACTAATCAAAGAAAGCATCATGACCACCCACTTAATATCACGTTAATTCACATTTGACACACAAAACAGTTGCAGCCTATCTTGGCATGGATTCTACAACTGCTTGGTAAGTGTTTTGAGTAAGATTGTACCGGATTTGTAAGAACCGGGCGCGCAATGTCTTTTGATTACAAGGAAAATGTTTGTGAATACTGGGCTTTCGTTCCGTGACATCCCAGATGTGCTCAATAGGATTGATATCTGACAAATTAGGTTCCGAGGGAATCAACTGGAACTGATTATCACGCTCTTCAATTCACTATAGCACAATTCTGGCCTCGTGACTTGGAGCATCGTCCAGTCGGAAGATTTCAGTTCCGGTGGGAAAGACAAGCCACGAATAGGTGCTACTGGTCCGCAGTCACCTTGGCATAACCGATCTGTCCTTTATCAAAGTCACTTAAATCATCAGCCGTCCATTTCTTACGTCCATCCATTACACGCACACGTAGTCGACAAAATAATCTATCTTCATCCCCCTCAGCCTTTATGCACCATCCACATCAGAAGACGGAAAGTAACGCGGGCGGCGCAGCTAGACGCGCTCATTTCCACAATGCAGGGGTACAGGGTGTGGCTTGTCCTGGGAAACCTATCATTCCTTCGCAGCCAATGAGATTTTAACTCTGGACGATAAAAATTCCGAAACATGAATCACGAATCATCAAATCATAAAACACTTCAAAAAGGAGACACGACGACACGGCTTGTCCTTTGCTCATTCCAAAACGAACCTTCCTACATGATACGTTCTGCCACTAACTCACAAAATTTGCTCAATCGGCTTCCGATGCACAAATAGTTAAGTTACTCGGATTTGACTCAGTCACTTATGATCTTTAGAGATGTCGCAGTCCAGTGACTCTAAAAAAGAAGAAAAAAAATGCTTCACATAATTTGTTTTGCACTGGCCTCAAAAACGCCCTCTACCTTTCTTGTGAAACGTGGTCGATTCCACAGCTCTGTTCGTTACGTGATACCTGCGAAGTTTTCAAGTGAACACGCTTAATCGCTCGACATTCGATGGTTCCCACTCTTCAGAGATAACCACAGGTCACAATAAGTAGAGGATAATCAAATGTCGCTAATGTTACGATTACGGTGTCTAGACCGCGTCTCCGACTGATTTCCGCCCATGTGCCTCGAAAGTGTTTTCGAAGTGGCAACAAATAAAGTCTCAAATGCCGGAGTGTCGCGCTGCGAGATGTCACGATCCTGGTCAGCCGAATGCTGCTCCCTAAGTTCCCGGGATGGCCATAGAGTAGCGCGTACTAAGTTGGCTTCTCTTTCTTGCGTCTATCCAAGTAGCGGAAGTGAAGTCGTTTCCCCATTCACCAGGTGCCTCTACGCGCGTATTCGCCGCTGCATTCTTTCGTGCTGATTTCAAAGTGGACTTAGGTCACCATAACATAGTTTCTCTTGCGTGCGAGCAAATCACAAGGTCTCGTTTCCGACTGGATGGCGTAACAGTGGCACCAGTGTTTGAACTGTGAGCCGTTTCGCTCCCTTTTGTAGCGTGAGCTACACTGGCCGAGGCTGCGCAAGCGTAAGGAGCAGTGACGTCACATGGCACACAGCTGGCGCGCCGGAGCCGCTGCCGCCGCGGGCTCCGCCGCAGCCGCGCGCGCCTCGCCGGTCTGCGCATTCCAGAGGAGTGACGTCATAGCCGCGACAGACGCACTGGCGCCGCCGCGTGCCCAGCTGTGCGCCTCCGTTGCGCAGTAGCCAAGTCTGACGCTGCACCGGAGCCGCCTGATAGCGCCTCTCATTTTGTGCGCATAAGCTCACGCTACGTATATCCTGGCATAGCCTAGCTAAGCCACCGCAATTTTTTCTTCCGGCCCCGGCTTCCGCACACAAACAGCTCCCCGATGAAACGGCTCGTCCGCTCGGTTGGGGGCGCACGAACCGAAACTTGGAATAGTTTTAGCTCCTTGCTCGCATGTATCGTAGGCTAACATCGAAAGTTTGAATTTGCACCAGTGTGCTTTCAGATAAGTTCAGCCGACCATGTCCGGTGACCATTTTTAATTTTTACGAAAAAAGTATATTTTGAAAGCTCAATACCAATATGAACAAAACCGAAACTGTTTTGAGAAAAAAAAAGTTTGTCTTTGCGGAAAACAATTAGAAGCACACCCTCAGTGCAAAGCACTTTCAGCGAATTGCGTGAAGTTGGCATTTCGGGCACCTCTTTTCGAGCAACTATCTTGGCTACGGGTCTAGAAATATTTACTTACAAACTATGTAGAAGGAGGATTGAGTCCAAATATTTATCATTAAGTATCGACGATGTTAATTTCCAGAGAAAAAATCGCAAGCAGGGTACATTCCGCAAAAATACTCACATTTATTTTATTTTTTTCTGCGCATCTATAAAGACCACAACTTTTAAACTTTGCCAGCGCATTCTTCTGGATCTTTTTAATATTTGCCCTAAATATTGATGTCGTGGGTATCGGAACAAGTTTATGAGAAATGCTAAAATGGAGGAATTTTAATAAAAAAGACAATAAATTTGGAACTATATTTAAAAAAAAAAAGGCCATCTTCGACTTTTTTTTTTAAACCTCTCCCACATTAAGGTGAATGATAAGTACTAACAGAATCTGCAAAACTATGTTTCCTTTTTTTGTATATTTGAAGTTATAAAGCTAGAAATGCAACCAAATTGAGGCTACCGCAGCACCGTGAATGTGGCGTGTATATACCCATAGATGACAAATTAATTATTTTTACGAAGAGTAAAGATGCTTGAGGGTGGTCAGAAAGAACCAAATTGACAACACAGAGGAGGACGATGGTTTTAAAGTGAGTAAGTGAGTATGAATTCTTAGTGCGTTTTTGTATAAGAGTGGAAGAAAACGCGCGCGGTCCGGAGCAATGGAGAGTCACTCTCATGTGGCGTGCTTTGCAGGGACTGTTTTCAATAGCCGGCGTGG
>JABSTQ010001309.1:0-61684 GCA_013358835.2 Ixodes persulcatus | reverse complement strand
ACTTCGCTAATGCTCAGGCGGTCGTAACCTGTCAACTCGATAGCCTCCAGCAAAAACTCTTTTCATTGCATCAGTTGGCAAAGTAAACGTGAAACACATGCACGATAAAGACAGGCATTGTACAATGGTTCCCACATCAAGCGTAGCTGGCGTCCTACGACACTGTGACATGGCACGTCCCGATGTCGCATTGTGGTGAGCTAGCTGACGCAAGCAGAAATTGCAACCGCATATTTTGGTCATTCCACAGCAGTGTCAGCTCTATGCAGTTTCAATTTTCTCATGTTCTGCGAAGTCCCTGCAAGCACCACGAGTGACAAGGAAGATGTTGGGATATCACCATCTATACTACAAAAAAACAGAGCATTGCTACAACGACAATGATGCCGAGAAGTGGTGCTAAAATGCTGAAAGGTAGTGCATGTTTTGGTTTTGCTGCATATTTGGTTTGGTTTCAAAGTTCAGAAGGTGAAGAGGAATTGCAACGGCCAAGGTCCTCTGGGGTAAGAACCGCTACGAAGTCACGTAAGCAGTATGGAAGGTGTTAGCTGTGCCGGGGCTGACATTTTGTAATGACGCACAGTGCCTGTTGTCAGGCGCCCGTCACTATATACCTCAAACAGTGTGAGAAAGATGTGGGTAGGTAAGCAGTGAAAGCCAGTCAAGCAGCACCAAAACAGGACCTGGAAGGGTACATGGGCTCATCCAGCTTTAACACCAGAGGGGCTTGAGCCAAGCTGGGCTTTGAGTGGAGCCTGAGCAGAATGCACAAGGGGAACCAGACAGGCCTTCCTAATGTCAGTCACAAAAAGGTGCCTACCGCACACTATTGCGTATATAGGAGGTATAAGTTGAGACGCAGTCTTTCCTCGAAATAAGCTTCAGTCACTTTTCATGATCCCAAGTGGTGCTTGGGGTCTCGTGAAATGACAGCCCTGCCATGTACAACGACAAATGCCAAAAACAGCACCAAAAATACAAGAACGCGTGAGGGAGGCTTATTTTTGTCGTTCACATTTTCTGCCTTGTATAGGGAAGCAACGCACCCTTGTGGTGATCCTGGCAACCGGCAATTGAGCAGGCATTATCAGTATACTATGCTATGCTCCATGACACCTATCCAGGCAGGACAGTCATGAAGAGCTTGGCAAACACTATCCTCTGGTAGCCCGGTGTTGACAAATACATTTAAGACCATGTAAGAAGGTGCAAGACGTGTGCCCAGTCCGGTTAAATGCCTCTGGTGTAGGTTCGGGTCCGCTGGTCAGATACCAAGCAATGCCGAACACGGCTCCTATTATGCCATACTGCTGGAGAGTTACGTAATACTGATCGTGGTCCACTCAGACACAAAGCAGATAGAAGCATCGGCCAATATCACAGTGGAGGAGATGCCAGCTCCTCCGCGTACGGGCAGCCGTCGATGAAGCTTCGTGGCACGAGCGTGCTCGTGCACGCTGGTTCTTCGCCGTAGGGTCTCGAGCAAGGAGGCCAATGAAGACAGTGGCCGTCTTGTAAACGGCACCTTCTTGGAAGGCCGGAGCTGGGCGGCCATCTTGCGCGCTGACTATATTCCATTCATCCCTAAGCTGAGACTGCGGTGGAAGCTACGTCCTCAATGGACCAGTCATACATCCCTCTTTCGTTACGTGATCACGCTCAGGCTCATACCCACTTGCCGAGGACTGGGTCAGGTGATAAAAGGAAGGCGGCTGATTTGTTCGGCAAGCACATAGTTCACACTGCCGTCTCAGCTTAGGGGTGAACGGGGTATAGGGCAGCACGTTTCAATGCAATGAAATTTCGTAAAGTCCAAAACCGGGTACAGCAGAGTAAAGTGAAGGTAAAGTGAACGATTGCGAGCATTGGAACACTGTGAAGAACCTCAGGATCTTATTTACTGTCCTGAAAGAACTGAAGGAACACGAGCATGGGAACACTGCAAGAACCTCAGAAGCTGATATGCTGCCCTGAAAAAAACTAAACAAGCACGAGCGCAAGAACGTCGTGAGAAACCGCAGGGGGCTTTTTTTCTGCCCAGGAAAGAGTTAAACAGTCGAAAGAACGGGATGGGCAGACGCATCAAAATATAGAAGCGACCGACGCACCAAAATGTAGTGGTAGCTGACGCACCAAAATGTGTGATTCTCTGATGTAGAGGCGATCATGTTGGTGGTTCGACGATCAGGCTGCTTCTTGGCGGCAGGAGACATCCAGGAAGGGCCGGTAGAGCGGCAGGGCTGGGATGCCCTGATGGGTGACGATGTAGAGGTGATTGACTTTTAGGTTTAGGTTTAATGAATCATGGAGATGAACATCAAAACTGAAGAACACGACCGGCGAAAGAGGCGCGAGTTCAGGCTCGAGCTGGCACTTGTAACAACACAAATAGTGCCCATGACGACGCAACAATCTAGTAAGAGTAAAGCTAGACACACTACGTCGTGCACTTCGACCGGAAATGGCTATACGCACTATGCGGAGAGCATATGCCATTTGGGTCACCCTTTTCGGACGGCGCGGTATCACTGATGAGCGCGTTAACCAACCCCCCCCCCCCCTCCCCCCCGGCCTGCGTTCACGCCACTTCGCTGTGACAGTGTGCAACTGCTAATCACCAAACTTAACCCGTCCAGCCGGCAACCCGAGCCCCGCTGTCGCCGATTGCACCTCCGGCTCAAAAGTCGTACGCCATTTAGTTCTGCAAAGGTTCGTCAACAACAATCGGTTTTTTTTTTTTGTTTTTCTTCAGTGTTAATCATAAAAATTAAATGTCGTAAATATCGCCAAATGCCAAACAACAACAAAAAAAATGTTCTAGAAAAAAAAAAAAGTAGGCCCATCGAGGATCGAACCCGCGTCCACTTCCGTGGGAAGCGCAAACCTTATCCCTTATGCTATGCCGCCGCTTCGGAAACATGTAACCATTCGTTTTATACGAGTTTCGCGTAGTTCGTGCGGCAATTTCCGTTCGAGGTGCACGACGCGTGCGTATCGCTTTACTCATCTAGTAAAAGCCAATTACTACAATGCCACTGAACTGAAACCCGCTACTTTACGCGCTACGTACGTACAGTCGGGAGATCACAACCACGACGGGTGCAGCTCAGAAATCCAACCACTCCGAGATTGAGGAAAACAGTACGGGCGGACACAGTCACATACCTACGAGCATGTTTACCCTGTCGATCCTTGGTCTCAGTGTTCAATGGTTCAATACGATCAGATATGCAACTAGTCATTTTGTTTCACACTCTTGCGACCGAGACCGAGAGAGAGTAAGACCGAGAGAGACCAGACCGGGTTTTAAGCCTTTTGCGACTTCTTAGGACCGGATGCGCTAGAGCGGAGCTGGTCCTGAGAGATCGCAAGGGGCTTAAAAACCGGTCTGGTCTTTCTCTCGGTCTTACTCGGTCGCAAGAGTGTGAACGGGCGTTAAATGCGGCAAAAACAATATCCTTACCTCATTTCGGCAAACACTCACGACAGACCAAACGGGTCGTTCGTTGTTGTTGATGCCAAGCCAGGCCCAGCTGTTGAGAACCAGTGTTGCTGCTCGCGCCGACAAAATTTGTATTCCACCAATTTACGCGAATTACCCAGCAGATGTGAACTTGGCGGATCCTAAAGGATCACGAAAGCTAAGGAAGAACATAATTTATAGTCTTTATGTAGTTATCTAAGTTACTAATATCATTTACGACTGCCTGCACGTGAACGTCAGATTCGAAAGTGACCACCCCGCCGTCGTCACCTGAAGAGATGTGGTCATTCCACAGCGGTTGAATGTCGTCACTTCGCCCAAAGGCTGGTCACTCGCCCTTTGGGGTAGTCAAAGCCTCCAAACTGCCTTTTTGACTACCCAGAGTAGTCATATTTTCTTAGAGTGTAAGGCCTGGGCTATAGGCACCAATGATAGCACGTAGGTACGAGTTCTTCTGGATACCGGCAGCCAGCAAACTTTCATAAAACGCGAGACTGCGAACAGACTTCGATGCACAGTCATCGGTACCAAAGATCTTACGGTCTACACCTTCAGAAACACCAAACGCCCGACAAATTACCGCTGCGGCCGCGTGCTTTTGACGTTACAGACCCAATACTGAACATGCAAGGTTTTCGTGGAAGTGCATGGAGTGTACCGTGACGACACTACCCCTCGACAGTGATCCATTAAATCATCTTCATTCCGAAGGGCTGATAGTAGCTGACATCGCTCCTCCAGGTTTCCAGAACGACACAGACATCAGCGTACTTATCGGCTCTGCTGTGTACTGGAATGTAGTAACATGACACATTCGCCGTCTCATCGAAAAGCTGACCGCTGTACATACTCCATTTAGTTGGATAGAATAAGGGCGCTACACAACTGACATCTGGAGCAGCACGACCAACCTTCTGTTCACCACCTCGGGCACATGAAAGAGCGGACAGCTTCCAGGCACATCCGAAATGTGTCGACTAGATGCTATAGGCATCTTCGATCGTCCTGACTGCTGATATCCGGAAGGCATTTGTCCAAATCGGCATTCGATCCCAGGACCGTGACGCAATCAATTTTTTTTTTTAGGATAGAACACCTACCCCCACCAGATAAACCCCACTTCACTTCACCGAATGGTGAATGACTCATGTACCGTTTGGAGCATCATCGAGTCCGTTCCTTCTCACTCCGACGCTGCGTTACCATTTCGAAGCAACCAAGCGTCGCTACTTGATTGTTGCATACCAGCTCCAGAAGTCTTTTTACGTCGATGACCTTGTTATACGTGCTTCATCCGAAACAGAGGCTCTTCTAATTTACGGTGAGGCCACCTCCATCTTCGCTGAAGCTGGATGAAACTCTGCGGATTGTCATCGAACTCTTGTGATCGCAGAAGCATATTTTTATTGGATGATGTGTCGTATGGCAATGCGACAGCTAAGATCAAGACCAGGAAGGTAATAGGTCTGCAATCGGACCGCTCAGCTGAAGAGGTCCTCATTAGCACAAATCGGACATCTTTTTCAACATAACAAGCGACAAAACGGACCATCCATCATGCTTTCTCGCAAAGCTTCGACCCCTTAGGTTACCTGGCAAGATGTTGCAATCATAATGCCCGCATATGCCTTATGATTGCAACACGTTGGACCAACAAGCCCACATGGGACGAAATGCTTACCCTTCAGGAGCAACTAGAATGGGAATGTTGGTGCTCCGACCTACCGTCGCTCTCCTGTCTACGTTTACCACGCAACACACTGCCATAATCAATAGAGAAAGACACGTTGGTAGAGATGCAAATATTTGCCGATACCAGCGGTACGGCGGTCTCCCTACGAACCGCTGTTGAGCAGGGGGTTTTTACGACAAACATTTTGATTAGCCGATCCCGCGTTGCGCCCATCAAAACAGTGGCGTTACCTTGTTTGGAACTTTGAGCCTGTTTGCTGGGAGCAAGACTCTTTGACTACGTAAAGAAGATAGTAAATATTTGCCATCTCCAAGTGCAATTTCGGACGAACTCTGAGACCGCTTTATGGCGGATTTCCGGAGATGCAAACAGCTGAGAACCGTTCGTCCGCAACCGTGTAATAAAAATTCAACGTATCACCAAAGGATTATCTTGGACTCATTGCCCAAGCCACGATAACCCTGCATATATCCTCACATGTGGAGCTTCAGCTGCTTCATTACTTCAAAGTAAAATATGGTGAAACGGACCCTCCTGGTTCTCCCAGTCGTCGACGTATTGACCTGCCATGGGAAACTCGCAGTAAGCCTACCGTTCTTCTAGGGATAGCAACCTCATCAAGCACAACCTGTTCAACAACAACTATGAGCAACACGAAACCGGTACTTGAGGTGTCTAATTACGAATTACTTTCTCGTGTAACCCACCTGATTGTGTGGATTTATTGCTTTATGAATAATGTGTCACCAAGTCGTACCTCCACCTGAGGACCTCTAATCTCGGTGGAAATATCGTCTGCAGAGAATTACTGAATTTGTGTCGTAAAGCTCGAAGCTTTCACGCTTGACATCGCATCGCTACAAGAGAATTAACCACTATCTTAAAATTGAAACATCGGTCAACTGCTTACTTCTATCGGCGCACAAGGTTTGCTGCGTGTTTAAGGACGCCTGCAAGAACTAAATACTTCTCAAAATTTGAAGCACCCGCGTCTGTTACCCGCCAAGCACATTAGTGTTGGCATCATACGTTAGATTTCTTCATGGCGGAATTCAGGATACAATGGCTGACGTACGGGAACGGTTTTGGATCTTCAAGCGACGCCAAACCGTCAGGAGGGTCTTGCATTCCTGTCTACCATGGAGGCGGCGAAAGCTTTTTTTCCGGAACTGCTCCAATGGCTCCCCTCCCACGTGACCGAATCACAAAAAAACATGTTCATTGAACGTGGTTGACATACATTTTTGCTTGCTATTACATGTTCGTAACACTTCTCCGGTTGACGCTATGGCATACATTGCTGTTTTTTCATGTGCAGTCACAAGAGCCACACACCTGGAACTTATATCTTGCACCATATTTTAAGCCTTTTTGTTGGCTCTTCGTCGCTTCTTTTCATGCCATGGAGTGCCATCTATAGCCTAGTCAGACAACGCCTGAACGTTTCATCACTGCGCACGAATCCTAATCGTTCCCAGTCCCGAAGGTGAATACTACACCAGTGATCTTCACATTATTTAATGGCGTTTCATAGTGGAGCGAAAGCCTTAATGGGGAGGTTGGTGGGAAAACAATTCGGTTGTCTGTCTGCAGCCTAGAATTTGGTCTGCCTCAACGGGCGACGAGTCTTCCAGCTGTAGAGGAGAAATTTAGCCAGTGCAGTACAACCGCTAGCCTGGGGTCTCTAACGTGCATCACGAAGTAGTGATACACGACCGCACGCCGGTACGATGCTCATCCAGATTGAAATGGGCAGGGGTGGGGAGGTTGGGTAAAGCGAGTCATCCGCACTGTAAAGGATTTCTTCAGCCGATGTCTGGGTAGCAGAAGTTTGTTGTTTGATTAGCGGTACACTTACTTGTCGAATTCGAAGCCGTTGTTAACTCTCGCCCACTCACTTACCTCAGCTTTTAACGGGAAGATCTACACGGATTGACATTGTCGCACTTCCTGTTGGGAAACTTGGGAAACACAAAATCACTCTGCCAACGGAAGCAGAGTCAACGTTGCCGACCTCAGCACCTGTGGATATTCGCCGCCGTGCTCTGGTTTGAAAGCGGACAATGGAGCACCTCTGGAAGCGTTGGAAAATGGAATAGTTTTTGCTCTTGCGCTCTGCCCATCACAGCACCACGGAAACATTGCCTACGCTCCGAGTTCGCGACGTGGTAATCACGGAGGACGAAAATACACCCCCTCTATTGTGGAAACTTGACCGAGTGGCGAAAATGTTCCCCGGCAGGGATGCTGTTACTCGATCATGCGCGCTTTGCATCTCCAACGGCTCGGAATTACGTCGTCCCGCTCAAACGTCCCTATGTGCTTGAGGTGGGATTATCGCCTTCAACACCGCCGGGAGGAGGATGGTGAAGATAAAAGACGTGGAAGAGCCAGCCGAGAGCTCGAGCACACCTGGACGAGCACGCGCGATCTCGTTGTTTCTGATTAAATGGACGCAGGAGGGAAGGAAGGGTCCTACTACTCTTCACAACAGTACACACTTTTCTGTGGGTGAAGACTTTATACCGTGTGTCTCGCTCGGCGGAAATTACTAGAACTTGCAAAACATCAACAACTGTCTTTCAAGCTGCGTTTTGACGTGCTACTTATCAGGGATAAATGTAACACCTATGTAACTGGCACAGACTCTGTGAATGAGTTAAACTTCCCTGAGCCAGATCGACGTTCGACTGAACACGGCGGCGAAACTTGTCACCAAGCGTCAGCTTTTTCGAGCTCATCTGAGCTTTACTAACATTAGGAGCGTAATGCGTAAACGCGAGGAATTCTCGTCAGTTATGAACTCGTCTTGCGCATATATTGTTGCTCTCACCGGGACCTGGCTGTCAAGAAAAATACGCTATAGTGAAGTTTTCAACTGGCTTAAAAGTTTTATTAAATACCGCCATGACATGGTAGAAAGAAACGGTGGCGGCATGTTGGTCGCAGTGGCTCAAGATTTACGATCTTTTCATATCAACATAGCTTTCGAACTTGAAATAATGTCGGCTGGTCTCCACATAAAAAATAATAATTTAGAGGTGTGTTATCGACCTCTCTTGGCAAGTGTCTGTTTTGTTTGAAAGATTCACGACGTAATTAACACGGTCACTGTTCGCTTTCCAAGTGCACCGATAATATTATTAGGCGATTTTAGCTATCCCTCTATATATTTGTCAACTGTAGGTTCTTCCGGTATTCGTCATTATCTGTCTAGATTTTAATTTTCCAAAAATTGTTACGCAACCTACACGTACTACAGCATCAACCGCTTCTTGCTAGACCTTATTTTAACGACCCCCCCCCCCCCCACCCGAAATTATCTCTTCCATAACTCATGTGCCTAATCTTAGTGACCATTCTTTATTACATTTTGTCTTAAACATTCCAAAATGTTATAAATCAGGGGAAATTAAGAATTCGCACAATGACAGACCTGACTTTGATGCAATAAATAATAAGACGTTTCTCTCCTTAGACGAATACGTATATAAATTGGATGAGCGCCCAATTAAAAGTAACTGATACCCATTTAAAAAAAAGTTGCGTCCCTTATGTGTGCTCATGTGCTCCTTCATACGATTTTGTCCTCCCTTCAATCACCTCGGTATTGCGTTACCTTGAAAAAGATGTAAAAAAAACGAATGTTTTGTGCTGCTAAGCGGTCGGACGACGATCAACGCTGGGCAGTGTATCTCGCTGCCAATTTGTATGAAAAAGCAGTCATCGAAGAGGCAAAATATATTTTTTTCAATAGTACATCACCATCCAAGTTAATAAATAATCCCCGTCAATTTTGGAAAGTTATTACTTCCACTATCAGTGCCTATGTGACGCTCAGTGATAGTGGCGGAGAGGATGTACCAGATGACGCGTGCCCTTCTATTTGAATGATCTGTTTGCTAGTTTTTTGTTTCAATCTCCGCTAGTTCGAGCTATCTGGTTCTTTCAATTTGTAATTGTCTTCCAATGTTCTCAGTTATTGTGGACTGTGAAGGTGTTGGGAACATTATTGGAAGTCTTAAAGCATCAGCTGCTGCAGGCATCGATAATACTGCGGGCATCGATAATTGTTAATTGAATACCAGAATTTACTTTAGCATCACCTTATTCAATCTATTTACCCAGTCAGTTCAACAACCAATACTACCAAGAGACTGGAAGGTGGGGAAAGTTATTCCCCTGCACAAAGGCGGTAATACACACAATCCTTTAAATTTTTATCCTATCTTCTTAATTAGCATCCCGTGCAAAATCATTGAGCATGTAATTTATTTCAATCTTATTACCTTTTTGGATTCAAACTTTTTTTCACCTCTGCACAGCATGGCTTCCGTAAATTTTATTCATGTGAAGCCCAACTTCTAACTTTTATTCACTACCTTCACGCCACTCTTGTCCGGAGTTTCAGGACTGAGTGCATATTTCTAGATTTTTCTAAAGCTTTCGACAAGGTGCCTCAAGTGCTTTTTTTTTCAAACAATTTGTAACCCCAAAATAGATTGTAATCTACTCGCTTGGATGAAATTGTTTCTAACAAAGTGAACCCAATTCGTTCAAGCTAACGGATCCAGTTCATCACCTTCACACGTCAGCTCATTTGTCCTACAAGGTTCCGCAGTCGGCCCAATTTAATTTCCTCTTTATACTGACGACCTTCCTGCACGTGTCTCCTCTTTCATAAACCTGTATGCTGAAGATATTATTATTAATAAAGAAATTCTTAAGGATTCTGATATCTCCGTCCTCCAAATTGATATTAATAGTGTGACTCATCAGTGGGAAAATTGGCTCATGGAAGTTAACACTTTTAAATTCAGATCTATGAGAGTGTTTCGTCAAAATAAAATCTGTCCTTCCTACTACATTCATATTTCAATTCTGCTTTCGATTCTCTTCAATAAATATCTTGGTGTTCATCTAGCCAATTACCTCTCCTGGAATATCCATATCGATTATGTCATTAAAAGCGCTAATGAATTACTAGGCTATTTTAAAAGAAAGTTTTCGCTAAATCCTGTCTAAAGTTTTATTTATACAAAACTATAGTTTACTCTAAACTGGAATATGCAACCTCTATCTGGGACTTTGGTTCCACCCTTGCATCTGCTGTTGAGGCCATTCAGAATAGTTTGGCTCGTTTGATTCTTTCAAACTATCATCGCACAGTCAGCGTCACCTCTATAGAATCATCTCTATCTTTACATAGCTTCTCTTTCTGTAGAAAATGATCTCGTTTATATCTTTTTCCCATGATTTATTACTCTCATCCCACACTTCTTGGAACATTTTTTATAGAACCATCTTACATATCATTGCGAACAAATCACCAGTTAAAGGTAGGCATCCCCCATTGTAAGACCTCCTGATTTAATGTTTTTTTCTTCCACAAACCTATCGCCTTCCCGCGCCCATACTCTCAATAACTGGTGCTGTTGATTTTAAAAGTTCGAATACTAATTTGTTTTTTTGATCCTGAGCCATTGTTTCTATTTTCAACTTGTTGGTTGATATACTCGCATATATATTTGTGTTAAAACTCGCTCCTCTCTAGAATGCAACAAAATACTTTGATGACCTAGTTGGTTAAACATAAAACACAAAATTAGCGCACTAGACGAACACTCTGTCCTGTCGAATCCTTCAACCTGTGTTCGTCCATTGCGCTAATTTTGTGTTATCAGTAATGCCTCCGGGCCCCGAGAGACAATAAGTGAAATTAAATAAAACAACCAGAGCAAACTACTAACATTTACTGGTAAAAGCATCCTGGTAAAACAACTGGTAAAACAATCCGCTCATTTAGAAAAACTTGCTTATATCACTTTGATCTGCCCCAAAGTTTAATATGATTTCGCAATATGGGATCCTGAACAGGCCTACACTATAAGTAGTATCGAATTCATGCAAAACCGTGCTGCTCGTTTTTTTTTTTTTTTAAATTGTTTAGTGTCACCACATTAAACATCAAGCTGAGTTGCAAGATCTATTTCGCCACCGTAAACATGCCCGTCTGTCATTCTTTCTCAAGGTTTCTCCCCGTGCATCGCTTCACGACGATTTTTTTTCAACACTTTCATTATCTTTCCATGTCGCAATGATTCATTCAAAGTAACACGCATCATATGCCACTCATCTAGTTATGCGCGATCATCCATGCCACGAACTATAATCGACTGGAACAACGTAACGGCTCACATTACAACTGAACTAGATATGTCTAACTTCCAAGAACTCGTACGCAGTTATGCTAATACCTAGCATTATTTTTATTCCTTGTTTTTATATGGTGTTGCTTTTTGTGGTTTTCTGTGTATACTATTATATATTTGCTTGCCCCCCCTCTATTTAATACCCTCCTACAGAGGGACTTTGGGAGTATTTTGAACAAATAAATAAATAAATATCCGGTCGTGCACCTTACTAACACGTTCTCTCGAAAAAATGTCAAGCTACAAATATATAGGTATAGCGCATTCTTACGACCTAACATAGAATACCAATATTGAGATTATGTTGGCTACTGCTTGAAAATATTTAGGATATATTGAACGTAACCTTTGCCTTAACCCACGTCGTATGTGACTAACTGCACCTTAATTGTCGCTTTATTTAAATTTTACTACACGCTATCTTTACTTGCTGGCCTCATCAAGTGTTTATTAATAAAAATGAATCGACTAAAAATAAAGCATATCGTTCCAAATGACATGACAACTCGCGAACGTCACGATTCATACTCTAATATAATATCTAGATATTTGACCATTGACTGAAAAACTAAACTCGCCGGGCTCCTCATTTCCCATAAAATCAACCATTACTCTTTTTTTTTGCATAACAGCTGTCAGCTGCCATCACACAGCAATTCGCAGCGTGTCCAGAAATTAAATGTAAACCTTCTATTGGCGAGAACAAATACATTTCAATGTTTCGAGCCTAACCTAACTATTAATTACTGAAATATTCTTCCTCAAAAATAGTAATCGAAACTAGTGATGTTAAATTCAGCGATCTTTGTATGGCGAACTTTTTTTATTACACTTGTTTTTTCATCACACAAAATGTTGAATCGATAACACTTGCTCTTTTTGTTTGCTTTTTTTTTATATTGTCTATATCGTACATTTGTTCATCGTTAAGACTCAGTGTTCCCAGTAAATACAAATACATCGCGAATTGAAGATGACGTTGAACAAGAAAAACACAAATGTCTCGAAAATAACTTTAGCCAAAAGCTTTATTTTGTGTTGACTGGAAACAGCCCGCACTGAACTGGCCGCAAAGCTGTTTTCTTTACCTTGTTTGTTTCATTCTCTTATTGGCACAAAATATTTCCGAAGAAGAATATTTAAAAAGCGCAACGAGACGTGGATAAGGTAAATAGACAGATACACAGCACTGTGTCTCTGTTTATCTTCTTGTCCGTGTCTTGTCGGGCTTTTTTAAATATTATGAATCCTCAACTGGTCCAAGTCTCCATCATTTTCAGAAGAATTACGGTCACCGGAATGTTTCCTTTGGGCATGTCCGTGTGCTGTCTTTCTCAACTTAGATACTAATACATTCTTTATTTTCCAACAAAACAATACAATGTTAATGAAGACAATGACCAAAAAAAAAAGATGTTGTTAAGAGCTTGCTTGATTCGTCCCAAGCCCCCACAGAAAAGCGTAATAAAAGCCGGAAATACCAACATGTAACCAAAAAATAAATGAATAAATTTACGCAATATAGAAATACGCTCCATAATGAAGTACTTACAAAATTTTAAAATAAAATTTGCTAAAACGGCTTTGTATAAGAAAGACTATACGAGAGAGCATCGACTAAAAAAATAATTACCAGGTAATGAGGAAGCAAGTAAAAAAAGCAACACGGCTAGAAATTGTTCAAATTTACCCGATGTTGTTAAATATAATCAGTTCCTCTAAGCTGCTTACCGATAGTGTATGAAGTTTTAAAATGTATTACGTAGCTTGATAGCTCTAATTTGTCCTAAAAAAACACGAATTCTTCGGGTTTTGTAACACATGTTGGACATAACCCGCAATAAACGCAGGCTTTTTGATTAACATCAATATTAGGCACAAAAAAAAAAAATCGAATCTGCGGCAAAATTATAAAAAATAAACCCAGAAAATGAGAAAAACTTAACTCGAAAACACGGCAACCTATCTATCATTCACAGAACTGTTATTCGACATCTCTTACTGTTGAATTTTAATCACTAGATTCCACCCTTATGTAATAAACTTAATTGAAACGGCTGTGAGGTCAGATAAACGGAACTGAACTGAGCGTCTGAGCTGAATACTATACTCAGCTTGATCCAGCGAAATTTTCTGGATGCTTACGCTGGTAATTATAACCACTCGCAGCGCTTTCTTCTGATTACTAGGTAAAACCTCCGACACGTATCTCCTTTAGGTTGTAGCAACCCCAAGTATATTCCTATACTTCCCATTGGGACTCCCATTCCGGACTGCACCGCCAAAGCACCCCGGACGGGCTTTGGGTTTCAACAAAAAACAAGAAGAGGTCAAACAAAAATACGGTCGCCGTTGTTATAACAACCACCAGGTCATGGGACAGGGTGTGAGTAGTGTCGTCCTTCCTCCCATCCCTTCTCTCACTCTACTCTCACTCCCTTCCTTCCCTCTCTCTCTCACACCCTCGGCTACGTCTCGTTCTTCTGCAAAACAATGTAATGGAAATCTTTCTTTTTACAAAAATGTGCGGGTTCACTTGTTTGTGCCAAACTCTGACGATTAAAAACGATTGACATCGGCTTGATTGAGATCTTTTGATTGAGATCACTTGCGCTCTATTGAGATCGGCTTGGCGACAGTGCATGTGCAGTGATAACAACTTGAACCTCTCATTAAATCGTAAATCAATGATTGCAAAGTGCGCCCAGTCGATGGTGTTTCGTGGATTAAGATGGGTGACTTTCACACTGCCAATCTGATCACAAGTTCTAACTTGTTTCCCAGTTCTCTTTTTGTTCACCACGTTTTTTCTACAGAAAAAAAGCGCTGACTTCACGGCACAACAAAGTAACAAAATCTACACAAAACTACTACTCAAGTCTTCACAGGCCTGCAATCACATTCAGCTTTGCTGTAATCAGCGAGAGTGATTCGATCGCCACGGTTACCCGCAGGTTCCTTTTTTTAGCGCGAGCTTTCGCTCCACGTGCGACCAAGCTACGTTGCATGCGCTAACACCGGTCCCACCATACCTCTCGTCTTAACTTAATTGCCCCGTTCGTTTGGATTTTCTAAAATAACTCTACTAATATGAAACTTGCACCAGTACGTTTTCGGCAGTACGAAACTGTGTTAGCCAAAAAGGAAATAGCCGCCGTCTTTATTTTTCGTCCTTCAGGAACCCAAAGAGCTTGGCAGAGCTCCTGCCACCGCAGTTAGAGCATCACCGAGCCGAGCAACTGACATGTTGCCGTGTGTTCGGCGTACTGCCAGACGGAGCAGACAGACAACCAACAGCCAACGCCACTGCCCGCTGCCGCAAACCAAAAGCACCGTCGCACCGCTGGCACAGGCGTCAGGCGCCGCGAGCAGCCGCGGCAGCCGACGCGCAACTGTTTTCAACACTCAAAATACAAAAAAAAAAAAAATCCACCCGAACATTGACAGAAAACTACGAGGGACAAACATTAACTAACAGAAATATGTGCTCCATCTTAGCGGAGTAAACTTTTGAATCTGTAAACATCAGCAATATCATGTGTTTCATCCACGGATCTCAAGTATAGAGGGCTGGATGGCGCTTAACCACGCTCCGAGTCGGGCGCGAGTGATGCCACTGGAAGTTCGATGCTTGTCGCGGAAGTCGAGTGTCTCCTGGGTTTTATAGTACATTTGGTTAATGTTTTGGTTTAAGCTTTTTTGGAGTTTTGCGTAAGTTTTAATGATCCCTTTCAATATTCAATCTTGAGGATGAGGCATTTGAATGTGGTGCACGTACACTTAATCAACAAGAATCTAGAAATTCTCAAACCTCAAATGGCTTCCAAGAAGACTTCTTGGGCCTGCATGAGCTGTTATTCCGCTACAAGCAGGCTCTTGATATAACAAAAGTAAATCAAGGGCCTTGGACACTGTTTGGACCAGCGCTAGTGTGAGTGGGAAAGCCTGTCAAGTGCTCACTTCTGGGACAAGCCGATTTCTTCCGGTGGCTTCAGACCTGTTTGCTCAATGCGCCATCCAGCCCCCTCTAGTGGAGATCGATGGTTTCATCCTAACAAAAAATAAGAAAAAATATAGCGTGATTTTGTTTAAACGAAAGCCAACGAATTAGTGATGACGCACAAAAAGCCGACTGGAAGTCGTTCCAGGGAATGGTTCTAGTTGATAACAGGATTTATGTCAGTTACTGGATAAGGGTAATCTTGGACTCTATGCTTTCCGGATAAGTTTAGTACCACTTACCGGCTTCTTGAGATTGAAACCATTAATAACAGTACATTTTCTGCCTACTCGTCCCAGGAGTCAGGGCACATATGCGCAGTTACTAGCTTTAGGTTAGAAATCATTTTGAGATTTCTATACAGTACCTTGTGGCATGCTATCCTGAAACGAATGCATGCTAAACAATAAAAACACAAGACAAATACGTAACGTCGAGGCTATTTTTAGGTGATATTCGTCATCCTTGTTGTAGCGTCTCACTTGCAACTACAATCGACTATGTGTTACTTATAGTTCGTCATCATTTAATTTTAATTTTTTCACACGCACATTTGATTCTCAGCAGAGAGCAATTAATGTCCTAATGTATAAAATACAAATACAGTATTCAAAAGGTATAATTTGTGTTTATTGAGTTCATAAAAGAGCAAACACGTGAGAGCTGCAGTCAAATATTTCTAAGGGTTTGGTTGTCTTGCAGGCGGCCAACAGTCGTCCAAACTCGTAAATTTCTTCGCTGGTTCCTTACAATACATAGTGTAAATAAAAAAACAATAATTATTCAAGCTGCTACTAGTACGGGGACCAGCTGTAAATAATTCGCACACTGAAAAAAAGAAAAAATTCGAGCCAAGACTCCTGTTAGTTCTAGGCTCCAAGAAATAGAATGAAGATTATAAACTAATTTTCTATTTTTTGCACAATCAGAACAAAAAAAAAGTTTATTTTACATTTAGCATTGCGATTGTTCTTGATTTGTATAATAAAAGTGGTAAATTTCTTGACTACCGAATGATGCAAATTTAAGCCTTCCAATTCGCGAGCAAGCTTGTGCCTAAGCACACCTAGTGCTAGCTGTTGTGCTTCGTAAATAGCTAATGTTCCACTTCGTATATGTCGTGCGGAGTAGACGTGCCCTTTGTGGGCTTTAACTTAATGCTACTCGGAAAATTTCAAAACGAGTATCTGATGTGAAGTCAAGTGGTTTATATATATATATATATAAATTACCTAAAAGGCGTACGCATAGTACACTGCAAGTAATCGCAGTTTGCACATCAATCTTCTTCCGCGGTAAAAGCAGCGGAAGAACATTCATGTTGATGTTGATGTCGGTACGAGCAAGATAATTTCCTCTTTATACGTAGTCCTTTAGCTAATAAGGTTAGCCGCATAAATTACACGAGGCTACTAGGCTCCTTAGTCTTATTTATGGTCATTCCCTTGTATTAAACATTCATGGTAACCTTTTATTAATTTTGTAAATATGAGGCGCGTATGCAGCCTATCAACAGCCATGTTATGTTCCACATCACCGTACGATGGACCACAGCGGATTATACAAGTGACACCAGCCAACCTAAAACTGCGAACGTCTCACATGACTAGGTGCCTCACAAGTGGCTGCGTACCTCCCGAAGATCACGTGACACTCAAACGACATTAGATTGGCTTTGATGTCTCGTAGCGTTCACTGCGGTCCATCATCAGGTGAACCGAACTACAGTCATATCTAAGCAGAAGATGCACAACTTTCGTAAGCTCTAGAATGCTCCTGGATATAAAACTATTGTTTTAATTTAATGCCGAGTAGATTGTAGCCTCGCTTATCAGCCTATCAATGTCAAAACAATATCGAGTTAATTTTACCTAAAAAGTTGTATTTATTTTAAATGCACTATAAAGATTGTTATGAGTACATGAGGGATCAATGAAAAAAGTAAGAACATAAATAGCTTCATCGAAAAAAAGTTCGTTGTCAAAAATTGTAGTTTTATGTTACTGGTGTTCGTACAGATTTACTCCACAGACGATGAAACGCTTTCTTGAAATTTACCGTTCGTTCGAGAGATGATATATATGGACCTACAAATATATTTAATACAAATACTTACGGTCGTGATATCCCGGAGTTCGGAGTAGAGTGCACCGCTTCCTGTCTGTGAAGATCACCCACGTTTCATAAAACTCTATATAAAAAAAATAGTTGTAAATGCACGGAAATATGTGCTACGGGCATTAATCTTGAAATGACGTTTACATACTCCCGTTCCTATAAATCTGGGCTTTTGTTTTATACGCAGTATTTAGGCCATCGGCGGTTTCAGGATGAAACTCCTGGACAATGAAGCTGAAAATAAAAGTGTACTTTATTCATTTTCAGCATCCCAGGAACGCACTTGTTAGACAGAAACGATGTGACCAAGGGTAATACCAAGGTTCTGAGGTAGTCGCTAATGTTGCGTAATTATAAAAACACAGCCTGCCGAAATTCCACTTTATTCTAACGAAAGTAGTACTACTAAAAAAATCCTCCATTTCTATTACTTCCAATCCACTATTGATCATCTAAAAGGAGGTGATAACAGGAATCCAATAATTGCTGAACGTTAATGTTCCGTACCCATGGCATTAATGAAACGTAAGACAAGTCATTGTAGCTCACGTCTCAATGTGGGTGCCATGAAGGAAGTAATTATGGTGTAGAATATATATGGGTGCTCTCTTTGTCTACTAGGCTGATCGTCAAAAATAAACCCGATGTCGTACTCTAAGTATAATTAATTTCCTTTTTAATCGAAAGTGTACATATGTATTAGAACCCAGGTCTAAGGCGCCCGTTTCCGGCTTGAGCGGTGACGCCATCGCCGTCGCCATCGGCGTAACCACGCGTTGCATTATGGGACGTTTCCCATAATGACGCCACGAGGGTTACCCTTGTGAAGGTTACAAGGGTTACCCTTGTGAGGTTAACGAGGGTTACCCTCACGAGGGTTGCGAGGGTTACCGTCACGAGGGTCATGGGGATTACCCTCACGACGGCCACGTGGGTTACCCTCAGGAGGGTCAAGAGGGTTACGATGGTTACGCTCACGAGGGTTACGAGGGTTACGATCACGAGGGTAACGAGGGTTAGCCTCGTGACGCCACACCTGACGTCACGTGTGACTTCAATATACGAAACGCGTGGCGTATGACGTCACGTGTGACTTCACGTGACGTCACACAAATCTAACATTGCCAAAAGTCCCGCTAAATTTAACGGGGAAGGAAGAGGGGAATACCCTCCCCTCCGTACCATCCCCTCCTCCTCCTCCTCAAGAGCTGCGCTTTAATTCGGCGTTACAGAAAAATGTAAACGTCTTTAATTTCTTTATTTTAAGAAAGCCGACAAACTTTTTACCATCTATCTTGTTGCAGAGTAGCCGTGTCATCGCATTAAAAGGCGGTGCAACATGTTTCGTACATTGAGTGAACACCTTTAAGAACTGATCTTTGAAGTTTGTAGCCTATGAAACAATTGTCAACTTTTACTCTAAGCAAAACCTGTCGTAGAAAAGGTGTAAGGAGAACGAGCAACCAACACAAACGGCCACATGCCAATAATAGGCCTCAACTATTCATCATAGCCATCCGATGGAATTGGAGAAGCAGAGGACACGTGCTGAGCTCCAGACATTGTTACGCTACATTCACACTGGCGGTTGAACCGCATTCGCAAGGCGGTTGCGAACACGGTTGCTTGAAGAGCCTATGCAATTTCCCCCTTGTTTGATGATGAAAACGAGCGGGTCCGCTTGGCGGTTGCAATTCAGACTCCAGTGTGAATAAACAACTAGAGTCCTGTGTAAAGAACATTCCAAAAACGGACTTCTGGTTGATGCCATTTTCAGAGCTCGTGCATGTAGCGCGTGTTCCGCTCGCTTTTCGAGGCGACGACCATGTGTGTGCTGGACAGTGACGTTCCCACGCTGGGCCGTGATTTTGTAAACATTAAACGGTGTATACGTGACTTTCACGTGACGCCATATTGCCTGTCGATGGTAATGCATACTTGGTCTTCCCAAGAAAAAAAAAAAACAATTCTGGTGCGAAATGTTTATGCCCCTAAAGGTGCGCTCTCAGCAGCGAGGAAACCACAATGGCAGCTGATGGGGTGTTAGTGCAAACTATGTTTATTTCCGTCATTGTAGAAGTTTTAAGCAATCAACGCTGCCGTAGATCTTCCGAAACAGGTTCTTGCCCTTTTTTTGAACAAGTGAAGTTCATTATCTTATATTTTAACTCCATACATCCACCATCCAACCATACCTCTGTAGTAACTCGGAGCACGATATTTTAGAAACCGATTTTTGCGGGCCGTACAAAATCGGTTAGGAGCATTTTGTATACTCTCTAAAGCTTCTATTAACATTGAGACATCTATAATTGCTCAGCGTTATTCTTGCCCACATTTGTTTTAGTGCTGTCTATATTTGGTGACAGAAACAGATACACACTGCAGGAACAGAGTAATTACTCTCAAAGAAATCTCCGCCAAACAATCGCTTCCACTCGTTCTCATGACGTCATTGACAGAAAGACGTTACGAATTAACTTTTTTTCAATATGGCACCGTACGCTTTTGGTGACGTCGGTGACGTCGAGGGACGCCGGTGTCTCAGAGGGATTTTTCTTTTCCTTTTTGGACCCTTCTTTACGACACACTCTACCAAGATCAGTTTTTTTTTTCTTTTTTAGCTTAGTTTTTTTTTTGTGCGACGTGGGCAGTCAATGGTATTGCATCCGTTGAAATATGAAATGAGCCACATGGTATAGAGATTAGGCCTAGTGACCGTCGTATAACTACGGTCGACTCACTCTGTCGGTGCCCATGACTTTTCTTTGTTCATTTTTTGCTCGCCAATGACTGAAGTTACGTCCCAAAACTTTAGCCGCACCAGCGTTTCTTTTTGGTTATTTTTGTAGTGTGCCCTGAAACTTCGGCTTGCAATCAATGCGGCATGCGGCGTGAGATGCTCGAGTAACGCACCCCCTTGCTGCCTCACCGAAATCTTGCTGCACCCTGCTGGCTTTAATCAATGACAGATGCCGACTGAAACGGCGTCTTTAAAGCAGTATTTTTTTATCTGTGAAAAGTGGCGCCCTCACCATTCCTGTTGTTGTCTGTAGCTTGGCATGTCAGAGAAGTAATGATTTGCTCGACTACCACAGAGATACATAAAGACGTCGTGGGGAAAAGCAGTGTTGTACCCATTACTCAAAATAAGTAGCGAAATTTACACCCAGTGATAGGCCGCGGATATGAACTTCAAGAAATATGAAACTCTTGCAGCGTGATTTTCTAATAGTGAATATATTTTTATGAAGATTATCGTATCGATATTCTTGTTTTCATTTTGATAGGAGGAACGATATGTTGCGGCGAAGAAAATATTATTTCCCCTTTTCGGCGCTGTTTACGCCACCACAGTAAATTTGTTTTTAAGCTAAAACAAAACCAAATATTAATTGCGAGTAACGAGTAACGTGATTGAATAGTCGATACAATCAAATAGTAATAAAATTAATTTACGCCTTGTCATTTAAAAGAGAGATATATAATTTAATGGAGGAAATACAGAGAGCTTGACATGAACATCGGTTCTAGTTTGCTGCTCTGTACGGGGGGGGGGGGGGGGGGGGTTAAGTGGAGGGAGAAGGAAAGACAGATGAGAAGGAAGGATGAGCTAAAATTGTCTATGATCGGGGTATCTCCAGGTATTTACCGAGTGGACGATAAATTAAATTCGTGCTTGTAAGGAATGTTACTAACGCCCTAAGTGGTCCTTATGAACTAGTCCACTGTGTCCCAGGGTCCTAAAACTTTAAGCATGCTGAAAAATCTCAAGTCCATCGTCATTAAACTTTTACGTAGCACTTGACGTTCATCGTGGAGCTGATGGCATTCACATAAGATGTGTTCAATCGAATTTTCGACATAACAGTTGGTGCAGTCTGCGGCGTCTCTCCTTCCAATCCAGCCAAGGAACTGCGGAGTGGATGTCACGCCATGACACAGTCGGTGCAGAACAGTCTCCTATTGTCTAGGAAGTCCAGACGGACCGTGGAATTTAATTTGAAGGTCGAGATAGTATAGCCTGGGGTGGTGGTAGTTCGCATTCGTCCGATATTCGAGTGATATTGCTTTCGCTAGGCTGTAAACCAGAGCGCTCGTGTCACATCTGGAGTACGGTATATTTTTCTTGTTGCCTCTGTTAGCTGATTTTGCGGCACCCTTTCCTGTTTCATTTCCGGCGGCAGCACAGTGACCATGGTATCCACTGAAAATATATTTGATCATCCTTTTGGTGTGCTTTGTGGCAGAAATAACAGATCTGTTACGCCAGCAGTTCATACGCGCTGTGTTTCATATATGACTGTAATATTAGTGCCGGCCTTGAATCACTGAATATCGTCCAGCGTTGTGGTGTTTGAAACATGATGTATTGTACTTCCTCTCGCTTGGCCGTCAATTCGGACGCAGTTGATGTTTTGCGCCCGACCTTGAGACTGATGGCATGGCTGTGGGAAGGCACTACAATTCCAACTACAGAGCGTGCCTAAGATGAGGAACAGTCGGTGTACACATGCGTTGTCAAACCATAAGTTTGACTGGTTACTCTTAAACTTAGTTGTTTCAAGACAGTGGATGGAGTCCATGCTTTCTTAGATACATCTCTGATGTGCAGTGCCACTTGTGGAGCCAAGAAAGCTCATTGTGATTTACTTTCTCCGAGAGAGGAACGAATTCATCTAGAGCACTATTGCACTTAGTTATGACTTTAGAGAAACTGGATTTTGGTCTACTTAAATGCAACGTAGCCAAGTGGTGTCTGGGGTGTCTTGTCAAGTGTCGTAAATATAATCTCAAGGTATCTTGTACCATGTATGCTACAATTCGGAACCTGTGAGCCTCCGCAATTCTTCCGGATACCGAAGCAAATCGGGTTAACCCCAAACATACTCTTAGGGGCTGAGCCTTTATGCATAGGCTTTAAAGGGCTGGAATATTGCTGATGAAGGTATTGTCGAAAACTCACAGGCTGTATCTGAGAAGACCATAAAAGAAGGCCTCGAACAGTCGCTGTAGACACGCTACAGTTGTGCCCCATGCTGTGCCACTAGGAAACGCATGAAATGCATTATAGACATCAGCTTACATTTCAGGCGTGATGCATGACGGGTCCACGTTAAGCCACGTTCTAAGGTTACTCCATGAAATGCATCGGTCCATCAACCTTCTGGAAAATGTTATCTGAAGTCCATGTCCCGGTAGATATATATGAATTACTTTGAGAGCGCTCTGGGGTTTTGCCCCTATCTGTGGGTGTGTGACAACGGTCCCTCAGATAGAAATATCGTCGGCATAGATGAATGCGTGCACCGTGTTCGGTAATTCTCGGGCAAGATTGAAGAGTACCACATTGAACAAAATTGGGCTTAATACACCGCTTTGAGGTACTCCTCTTGTAAGAATGTGAGAACCTGTGTTTTCCTTAACGGGTGATATGCAGATAGATCTGTTCGTCAGGTAAATCTCTATTTAAGGGCACAAGAACCCTCAAATGCCTAGTTCTTCTCGCGCATTGAGAACGGTCGCGTTAGTGACGTGGTGATACGCGCTCTTCAGATCAAGTAATATAGCGCTCGTTGTCCGTCGATTAGCCTTGTGCTGTTCCACGAATAGCTGTCGTTATTTTTCAGGTACCATTCCAGGTGGAATGGTACCTGAATTTATCATTGTCTGTTTTAACTTTCCCGTGCAACTCGATACAGGTATTAGCCTAAAAGAAGCAATGTCGTATGGAAATTTTTTTTGGCTTTAAAATGCGTAAGATGCGCCCAGCCTTCTAAGGTGCCATGATGTGGGTATTTGGCCAGTCTCCCAGGAATTTTTGAAAAACAAATCAAGTATTATTTTTTCACTGCAGGGTCCAAGGTTGGCGAGGGAGCAGTATGTTTTTCTTCAGGTACCGAATTCGAGGTCTGGCTCACCGTTGCCAGAGCAGCCTGAAGCTCAAACTGTCCAAAGAGCCGATTCAATTTGTCGACGGAGGACGTTGGTATATTTCCTTGCACAAGACTGGGCGGTGAGTTGTCGTCTACTTGGTGTTGGCTGAAGTACCTGCAGAACTTCTCTGTAACATTCACCTCGGAGGTATCATAGCGCAGAGATATAGCACGGAAAGGGTATCTTTGCCGTTGGGGTGCTCGCTGTACACGTGCCACGCGCCAAACTCCTGTAAGTGGTTTTCTTGGGCCATGTTGTGCACAATGTGTTTTTCATTTATTTCTACCGAGTTTTTGTTGATATCAACTTACTTCTCTCTTTTTTGCATTCGTCGAGATTTACGTATCTCTTAAATATTTGGTTTTTCTGTACATTATTTCCGAACGACGACGTATTACTTGTAAACATTCGTATTCTCCATCAATGGCGGTTGTCTTAAAAAAACATTTATATTTATTCCTACATAAAGGAAGGAACGATCTTGTCCCCTATGTGGCTTTAGAAATGGAGCAACGTCCGTCCCTACAAACGAAGGAGTAACGTTCCCCCCTCGTCTGTGTAGCAATCTGGCGGCCCCGGATCGAGTGGATCAAGCTCAGTAAGGCTTAACGAGGACGCGAGGACGCTAGGACGCTATGCATAGCGTAGGTCTTTTCGCGCAACGCTGCCGCGATTCCACTGAAAAGCGCTAGCATAGTTTTTGGACAAGCAATTATCTCTCGCCACCACCGGCACCCCAAGGCTGCTAAGCAGCTATCGTAATAAACGCAGTCAACCGCTTCGCGCACATCCAAGCAAGTTTCCACTTTCAGTGCGCGCACTGTAGAAAATGAGAACGTAAAAGGTGCTTTGCACTAACTATAATCATTGCGGAAGCCTGCTTCAAGCGCTGGTAAGTGAATGCGCTTGGAACGCTGTCACTCAGTCTTCTCGTATTCAACACTGCGATGTTAAACCGAAACAATCTATACCCGGCCACTGCCCACGCATCAGGTTTCACCTTAACCAATCCCCGCGATACATTTCCTTAATTAGCACCGCACGTCAGAGAGGAGTGGTAACCATTCCCGAAATGGTTACCAAAATGGTTACCAAATGGTTACCGAAATGGTTACCTCATGTCGTTCCTAAAAGAGCGAATTCAAAGCAGCACTTGGCTCATTGCACGGTCCAAAAAAATATCTTGAGATGTGAAAGAAGGTTCAATTTCTCCACTGCTGTTCTAAGCCATGCGTTTTCTCTCCGCACAGATGTCGTAGAATGGCGCGAAGGAATGCCAGCTTTTCTATCGTAATATTTGTTTTTTCTGTTTGTGCCGCTCCCGTGCGGCTGCATTTGTGGTCTTGAATTAATCTCAGTAAAGGGGGTGTTTCCTCAGCTGGAAGCGATGCTTCACAAGAAAAAATTTCGCTTTGCGACGAACATAAATGCCGTCAAATCCTCGATTTGCTGCAGGTGATAGGTGTTTGGAGCTACGCTGTGGTGAGCTCGAAAACTAGTAGCGCTCGTCCCAGCGCGCCACTACAGAGTGCAGATTCTCCAGGAACCGTAGTATATTTAAAGGGAAAAATAAATTAGTTTTTTGTCGATTTTACGTCGTTAATGCTAAATTCTAATTTCTTAATATACGCACTTTCAGTCATATTTCAAGACTGTTCAGTCCTCCGCCCAGGCGCAATCGCTCTTGGGGGGAGGACAATATGACATCGCAGACGACAGTCGCATCTGCCGTACGACATAAGCTGCGGTTCAGACCAGCGTTACAACATGACTATCTGCAGGTCAATCGACTGCATCGTAAAACACTTCACTGTAAAACATAATGCCTACCTGCGACACCCCGCCCCCTACAATCACGGCCCGACCAGCGGCATAAACGCCCGAAAATCTACGTGATCTCACATTGCTGTTCCATTATTGATACGCTAACACACGGTACACGGTCGCATCGGCGACAATTAGACTTCATTCACAACTCACGACACTGCCACCACGGTGTTGCTGCTACGTTGCTGACACGCGGAAATACAAAACCTGGTTAATGGTCGGTTGGCACTCGGCATCAGAAAACAGAGCCGAATGCAGCACAGAAGATGCGCAGGCACTCGGCAGCAAAACATGACTGCTTTGGACGCAGTTTGCGTGTTTTTCATAACGCATAACGCGCATAACGTCGTCAACCTCGTCACGTCGTTCCGCTAGGTTCCGCAATCCGGAAGCGGCCATCTTGCTCCAGTGTACGTAGCGCTGCTCACTGCTCCAGAACATCGCTGTTTCTAACGGCTTCGTTTGCTCGCTTGGCAAGATTGACGTTAAAAACGTCAATGCAATCGCGATGTTCCGCATGTTTCAAGTGGAAGACGGAATTACAGGCGGGCTTCGCTGCCGATGAAGCTCAATTAACTAAACAGCATTCATTAAACAACGCGCGCGACGTGCTCGAATAGCGAAAATCAAAGAAGTTGAAGCGGGAGTGCGGCACCTTTCTTCCGTCTGCGTTGAGAAAGACAAAAACGTCTCGTTCCTCCCTTCTTCTCGTGTCTGCTTGGGGGCGCGTCAGTGGAAGAAACGTAAACGCGCCGTTGCTACTTTTTTCTCCTTTCTTTCTTATAGTTCAAGTTCAATTCCAGCGGACGGCGGGCAATTTTTTTTCAAGGATTTAGTCCCATTTACGACGGACGCCCTACATCACAAACTACATCTACAACTACTACCACACCATCAAAAACAGGTGCCATTTCCAGCTATGGGAAGAAGCCACACGTACCGTTGTAAAATGCTATGACCCGGCGGCGTTTGCTCTGCGCAAGGCACAAGGACAGCGGTTTTTGCGTCATGCGTAAAGCAAACAAGCAACAGTAGACGGAGTTCCTCGGTTGATCGCCGCATAATCGCTAGACAGGGTTCATGCGGAAGGCGAAAATTTTAAAAGTTGATTATAAAATTTTAAATTCTTACTTTTTTAATTCCCATATTACACTTGTATTGTGATGTTCGCCGCTGTCGATAAAGTTATCCCTAAAGAAGTAATGTTTTCACTTCAAGTTATCTTCTATACGCGCCGCATTTACTGCCCTGGTGCATGCAGTCGTCACTCGTTTGGAGGGTCCGGGTTTGGACAGAGCTGGTTTCGTGCGGTTGTGGCGCGGTTCCCGTGTTGCTCTTTCGCTCAATTCGTTCGTTCGTTACGTCCACATTCCCTTTTGCGTAAGAGGGAAACAGTCTTCTCGCGCTCCTCGAAGGATGCGCCGTTCTTCACGCGACAACGGACAAAGGACGAGACAGCGTAAAACAGAAGCTCACCAACGACACCGTTCGCACGAAACCACCCACACCGAGGAGGAAAGATTGGCTCCTCGAAGGCAAGTGTATGGGGATCGTAGGCAGTGAACGACTAAAACTGTGCCCCCCCCCCCTCCCCCCCCCCCAAAAAAAAAAAATGGGAGGAAAAAGCTACCAACGGCGCATTTTCATCCTTTCTATTGACGCGCCCACAAGCGGACACGAGAAGAAGGAAAGGGACGTTTTTCTCCTTCTCCAGGCAGGCAGGAGAAAGCTTTTTCATTCCAGACTCATCTTCTTTCGGTTTCGTTTTTCGAGCACGTCGCGCACATTGTTTATTAGATGTTGAGTTGATTGAGTTTCAGCGACAGCGAAGGCCGCCTGTAATTCCGTCTTCCAATCCAGACGTGCAGAACATTTCGGATGCATTGACGTTTTTACGGCTCATATTATCAAACGAGCAAACGAAGCCGCTAGAAACAGCGAAATTCTGGAGCACTGCAAGCAGTGCTGACGACGAGAAGACTGAATAACTGCTTTTTAAACGGAAGTCTCTTGGCCTGCGGGGTGAATCTGTCTTCGGAAATAAACACAGTTCGCAGAAAGCTCGTGTTACGCTTTTATTTGCTGCTCCTTTCGCCCCGTAAAAGATACTTAGCGTCCTCGTTAAGCCTCATTGAGCTCGATTTGCTCGATTCGGGGTCGCCAAAATGAAATGCAGGCAACGGAGGAACATTTGCTCCCCTGCTTTAAGGACGAAAGTTTCTCCCTTTATATAGAAACATAGGTTACAAGACCGTTCCTCTTTTTTAGGGTGGACTAAATCTACCCTTTTTTCTACGAGTGTGGTGTGGTGCATACGAAACTCTCAAAGTCTGGGAGAACAGACTGGCTATTCGAAGACATGCACGGGCTCGCTGACATGATATGTGCTCGCACGATGGAGAAGAGGGGTTGCGGCACTGCTCGTCCAAGAGAAGAAAGAAAAAAAGTTCGCGAGGTTTGATTTTATATGCTTCGCTGATTGGGAATCTCAGCGCTACATGCTAATGCATTTCGTCGAGAATCAGCGTGACAGCTGCAGATATTTCGGCATCAATTTTGTTTAATATTTATTTTTCCACTTTAGTTGTTTTTTTAAGAGGTTGTTTTATTTTGCCCCACTAGCTGTCACGTTTGGCCCCGAGGATCTGGACGAAATTAGATGTCTGTAGGACTTTTGTTATCAGCGAATGTAGTGTAGTTGTAGCAAATCGAGTACAGCCATTTTTATCGTCCTCTATGCCAGGACGCCAAGACAATTTGTGTACAATAGTTTTCTCACTTTGCTATTAAAAGAAAACATCGTCGATTTGCACATTGTCTGTCTATTTGCCCCGCCTTACCATGTACCATTTCGGCACATTTTAGTCCTGCCTAATTGATAGTGTTTCACAATCAATTTGTTCTCATTCCGCAATAAAAGTTTCACAGTTATCCCAGTCCAGCATTATCTCAACCACGTGTTGACATAAATGAATACATGAAAAAATGAATGCGAGAGAAAATGTTTTTTTTAAGCCTTGCGGTTGTTTCTCACGTCGGCAAAGTGCTAGAGTTTCACAATATGGCAATTTCTATTTTCATTAACTATTGAACGCACAGTGTGCACACTGCCTCTTTTTTTCGCTTAAAGGGATACTGAAACAAGGAATTTTGTGTCCATAATAAGTGGCGCACGTTCTTTCCACGAGCCAGCAGCCGCCGGTGTGCACGAGCACACGCAACAAAAATGACGTCAAAGACCTCCATTCGCGGTTTAGATGGCAGTGAAATGTATGGGTTTCGGGCCAAAGGAGAATAAAGACACGTTTTTCATCTACACAGTGGTGTCTGGTGTAAAAGGTAAGCGATTAATTGGTCTAACAAGCACGTAGCTTTCACTTGTAGAGATGAAAAGCCTGTCTTTATTCTCCTTTGGCCCGAAGCCCATGCATTTCACTGTCCTCTTAAGCGCGAATGGAAGTCTTTGACGTCATTTTTGTTGCGTGTGCTCGCGCACACCGGCGGCTGCTGGCTCGTGGAAAGAACGTGCGCCACTTATTATGGACACTAAATTCTTTGGTTCAGTATCCCTTTAAGTGCAGCTGATGAGCGTAAAAAAACAGAGGTGACCGTTATTATTACCTTGTAGCATAGCCTCCTCTATACTCACAAAGCCTGGCAGTTCAATGACGGATCCATAGAGTGCCCAGTCGCAGATTTGGAGCGCGAGGATCTGGTAGCAGAGAGCATTCCTCGGGGCGCCTGGTATTCAGCGCACAGCTTTTGCAGTGGCGAGGAGCCGAAACATGGTTTTCAAACCCGCCGAGAAACAAAGCGGTAGCTCGAGGAACGCGAGAAGCACGAGCGGACATTTCATCGATCGGGACAAGTGTGTTTCGGCGTCGCGCCGCAGCGGGGCGCCCGTTACATGCCGCTTGTAGAGTTCCTGTATAGGAAGTATTCACTATGGTGGCTATAAGGGGAGGTGTGCCGAACAGAAAATCGATAGCATGCCACTTGTTCATGACGCCGGTGGCACCGGTACCCTGCACCTGGTGCCATCGGGCGGCGCATTATAGCACCAAGCGTAGAAGTGTGTCCTGCATGAGCACGCGGAGTACGAGACGCTCTCGTGCCCCGTGACGCTTCACGCCACGCCCCTTCCAGCAGAAATGCACCGGTATCCTGGCTACAGCGCCACTTTTTCGTCATGAAGCTGCGGCACGTGGAACTACCCATAAACGCGGAGTGCTCGGTACACCTACCCCTATAGCCACCGTATATTCACTGGCGGCCATAGCTGTGTGCACGACTGCTAAGCGCGTGCTGATGGCGAGCTTTCACAGTTCTTTTGTAACGTGCATTCCGCACCCTCAAGATTGCCGGTCTTAGCAGCCTATTAATGTGGGCTCGTTCAGAGCATGCGCTCTAGACATCACCCACAAATATTGCGCCCAGTGAATACTCCTTATAGGCTCCCTACGGGAGCCAGAGTTGCGCGTTCACGCATGGCATGTGGATTCAGCTCTTCACGTGACTGAATTCGGCGAATAGCAGCGCCGCGCGTTCGAGGCGCGCGGCGGGCTCAAAAGCCTGGGAACGTACGCCGGGGCGCGTGCAACGTCTACTTTGCTGCACGACACTTGATACGGCTCCTCACGTGATCGGATCTCGGCGAATAGCGGCGAGGGCGGCACGCGGCATGTGGAATCAAACGCGCAACTCTGGCTCCCGTAGGGAGCCTATACAGGAACTCTAGCCTCTTGCAAAGCCCCTTGATAAAGGCGTTTTTTACAAGTACCGCCAACCATTGTTGTGGAAACGCGCGAGACACGCGCCACGAGCGCGTGCTCCGCCGCCATTCGCTTCCAAGGGCCGCTCATTTCAGTGCTGCGCCTCCATTTGCTTCCAAGGGCCGCTCGAGACACGGACCTCGTGCACTCGCGCATTTGACGCTACTTGCGAGACAAACGCAAACACATCGAGGGGCTTTAGCCTCTTGTCTGCCGCTCGACCTTTTCACTTTCGGCGGCCGCGTCTCGTGGCGATCTTCCAGGCTTTGTCAGTATAGAGGAGGCTATGGTTGTACACACGACCTACTTATACCCCTGTTACACGGCACATTTAACCGCGGTTAACTCAGCTTTAACTGCTGTTACGCGGCACCACAGATACGGCAATACACTCATGGACAGCTATTTCATAAGAAGTGAAGAGAGCGCGTGCACTGCTTTGATAAGCGCTCAAGATGCTCGAGCGCACGTTCACCCATAGCTTTGACTGCATAGCCGCAGAATGCTGTCGGCAAGTATTGTGAGCTAACTGTGGCTTAGCGTAACTGCAGTTAAAGGGTCTCTGACACGCCAAAAAAAAAAAAAAAAAATTTATGCTAGGCGTTGAAATGGCATATCAGGACATTACAAAAAATTGTTTCACCATAGAGTTGAGTAGATTTTTTTTATAAAAAATAGAAATACGAGGCCCAATTCAAAGTTCCTGCCGTGCACTGTGACGTAACAGTGTACCGCAAGGTGTCGGGGAGGTCAGAAGGGAGGCATCGACCTATGTCACTAAAAGTGGGTTCACCGGAAGTCACGTGAGTTTCACTCCTCGTGCTCTCCGCGACCGTGCCTAAGACTTTTTTTTTTTGTTTTTTTTTTATTCTGCTCTTCGTACGAGCGATCGTAGAAACTAAAGTTTCAGTTCCACTAGCTCTTTATCCCTGCACCGTTGGTCAGTTTGCGTGCTGTAAAATTTGAGGACGAAGAGTCAATGGATCGACGTGATGGAGGTCAATGATGAAAACGTTGCGAGTAGAAGCCAGTGTACGAGTGCATGCCGTCAGTCCGACGATACAGGGCTATTAGCGATGTGCGCGGCCAAAAGCGTCGCTGTGGTCGGCTTTCCACCATTGGCCAAACAATGGGCATATGAGCAGTGTCAGATTGTCAACTTTGACGGTGTTAGTTTTGGATTGCGATGGCTCCTAGCTTCCACTGTGCTTTTTAAACACACCATCGAACTCGTCGTCGCACCCGATGGTAAGTAGCCAGAATAACAACTGGTGACGTCACGGCGAGGCAAATCCTAGTCGTGACGTCACGGAGGGAGACCATAAGAGGGCGCCACCGAAACATCTCGGCGCTAATACTGGGCGCAAAACAAGCTATCAAGTTTTGAGAAAAAAAAAATTAGAACGCTCGCAGAAATTATGATTTCTAGCATACGACACGCCCGATCGCATTGCTGAAGGTTCAGACACCGAGGTCGTTGAATCATCGGATACTCTCCAGGCTGAAGATGCCTGCCGTCTAAAGAATACGAACTGGTGAGTGTACCAAGCACAAGTAAACGTCGAGCAAAAAGTACGTATTTTGTCTAGAACATGGGTAGAACTTGTTTACTATAGGTGCACATGCGGCCTATGTATGTCTCTCAGAAATGCATGCAGTGTGATCTCTCCTTCAGTTGATGAAATACCGGGACAGTCCCTCACATAGAACCTTCTAGGCATTGTAGTTGATCACGTCAATTCACTGACTCCGCTTCTTCTACCTTTACAGCAACATTAAGTGATGAAAAGAAAATAAAAGAAACCTTGTCTGCTTGGATCGCTCGTGGGGGTGCGGAGAATAACAAAAAATATTTTTAAAAAAATATTACACGTGCTCGCGGTAAGCACGAGGAGGGATACAACTCACGTGACTTCCGGCGATGCCTCCCTTCTGACCGCCCCGACACCTTGCGGTATGCTGTTACGTCACAGTGCACGGCGGAAACTTTGAATTCGGCCTCATATTTTTATTTTTTATAAAAAAACTACGCAACTGTATAGTGAAACAATTTTTTTGTAATGTCCTGATATGCCATTTTAACGCCTAGCATGAAAAAAAATTTTCTTTTTTTTGGTGTGAGAGGCCCTTTAAGTGTGCCCGTGTAACAAGGGTATTAAACGGCAGTCAAATTTTCAAACATAAATTTTCAGCTAGCTTCCACTTCATCGTTTTTAAGCTGGGGTCACACTGCTCATGCATTATACAAACTACAATCTACGTACATATTCGACCACGAGTCACCGCGAGATCCGTGCTTCGAATGCCGTATGACAACGAGTTCAAGCAGAAAACTTTGGATGCGGCATTCGAACCTCGGATATTGCGGTGACTCGTATTTGCAGACTGTCTCTTGTTTGATGTATGAGCAGTGTAAACTTTAAGCTGAGAAAAGAAACAACAGCAAAACTGTGATTTGGAACTGCGGTCCGCAACAACATCGCTGTTAAATTGGCTTTTAATAGCCTTTTTTTTTCTGATATGATCTCTAAAGTTAAACGGCCAAGATAAAAAAAGTTTTAATAAAGGAATGAACTTGCTCTTTCTGACTGTTGTACGTTGTGAGCATATGCAGCTTCCCGTGCTCGGGTGGGTTTTCATTCGGCCGGTACGTGAACATGCAAATTCGGGACGGGTCTTCTTCCCATGACGAGTACACCAATTGAAGGGTACCGTACAAGAGTCCCTGAAAATACATATGCGGTCATTACTTAACAAATTTAAATGGATAATGTAATACCCGTGAAAAGGGCGAAGAATGCTTTATAACTTATTTCGCAACGTATTTCGTGCATCTGAAACGCATATACGATTTGCTTTGTTTTTTTTGTAAATGGTTCCTATCCAGAGGCCAAATTTACCCTCGGGAAATCTTGGTATCTTTGAAGCAGACGATGTCTTTCATCAAGTGGCATCTGGAACATAGAAAAACGAGCGAATGTTCTTCTTTGTTTTATTTTTGATATGTTTCTGCATTCCCACTCACTAGTTCAAACGAACGCAATGCAAATTGAAAAATAAAAACAAAAGCCAAAAACGATTTGCAGTGCGGTTGACACCACGTTAGTAGGGTTTTAGTATTGCATATAGAAGAACACTCAGGAAATGTGAGTTTGCGTTTGTGTTGCGTGTTCCACGCTGCGAATGCGCGTTATCGTCACGTGCCAATCCCAAATAAAGTTTTGGCTCCCGCGCACGCGCAGTCTGGAACACGCACCACCAACGCAAACGCGTACCGTGTCTTCAAGACGCAAAACCTAACTTACAAGCTGGAATGTTTGTTATTATGACGCTGGCTTCTCATCAAATGTAATTTTCATAGCGATCGTCTAACAAAATATTTATGAATAGAGAAAGCCACTCACGTCATCAGAGGTGCTTTGTGCTGTGGCTTCTTTGACTATCTTTGGAGCACTGTCGGGAAGGCCAGGAGCATTATAAACCTAAAATAATTTAAAAAAAAAAGCAAGAATACATTTAAGACTGCTTACGTGTAGAAATGCAAAAGTATTTCGACACGTAGCGCATTCCTACAAGCGGCGCGCCCCACTGTCCGCGGCGCGTAGGACAGCGGGCAGTGCGCCAGCTTTTCCGGGGCTGAGGAGAGCGGGCTGCGCGCCCCGCTCCTCCGTGGCGCGACATAGCTGAGAGCAGAGCGCGAATTTCCCGCTCCCCCTTACCCCCATCCGGACCTCCGGCCACGCCTGACACGTGACCCAATAAGGGGAGAGAAGGGCTGCCGTGCCAGCACCACCCAGAATCATCAGAGTCGGATTAGGCTAACTCGGCTATTGGGCCCGAGTCCGACCTTCGACGCGCTGATTGAACACGAGCCCCAGCCGAACACTGACACAGCACTCGTGGCCAATCGCAGGCCTCGATCGATCTGACTGTGATGACGGTGCGGATGCCTTCTCATTATCTAGGTGCATGGTGTTGATCGAGCGCGCGCCACCGTATCCCCCCCCCCCCCCCCCTCGGAACCTCCGGCCACGCCTGACACGTGACCCAAAATGGCGGACAGAGGGGCTGCCGAGAGCGCGTCAACCTCTCTTTAGTTGCTCGTTTATCGCGGTCACAATCAACGCCGGCTGCGCTCCATGGGCGTCGCATTAGTTTGCTCGTTTTTTGCTGTAACGGACAGCGCTGGCGGCGCTCCATTGAACAGTTAATGCTCTCGCATTCAAAAAGAATACAAACAACCAGGAACGTCGTGAACTATGGGGAGCGCGCTTCACCTTAAATGGACAATGAAGGGAATTTCGGACATCTTTTTGGCGATTGAACTTGGTTCCAGGCATGTCTCAGGCCACGTTGCCCAAATTTCAGCCGAAACCGGCGCTTGTGTGCCGCGCAAATCAATTAAACAGTCGCGGTAATAATCGTACCGGGATCGACTGGGGCGACGCCCCGAGAGTTGCGGGAGAAGCCAGGAGAAGCGGAGCTCACGTGACCGATGCGGGGCCAAGAAGCGCGACGTCACAAGAGACGCGTCAGCGATTGGTCGAAACGAGAGACGTGCCCTCAGTCACGTTTTGGTTCGCGATTTTTAGGAATGCTGTTCTGATTTCCGCTTGAATAACCATGCAAAGTATAAATCGGAGCGGAAATGATTACTAAACCTTAAATAATGCAACATAAATGTTTTTTCTTTGCTACGCTGGATGCGAAACGGGCAACGAGCAACTATGGGCAATCAAAATAAAATAAAAAAAAAGAACACGGTACTCGAACTTTCGAAGGATTCTGCAAAACGGTCGACTGAAGACCAGTATTCGTTCGGGCGACGCTAGTTTTCACGTGTGGATTGCTGTTCGTGTTCTACGAAAAGAGGACGTCCGCGGAGGAATCGAATCCCTGAACGACCGGATCGCTGCCGCTTTCTCCTCGGCATCTTCCCCTCGTCCGTCCTTCGGAATGCGGGCCGCTCGTTGTTGGTTGGCTGGGCGGTCTCCGTCGGGGGCCGCCACAAACGTACTCCCGTTCCGTTGGTGTTCGGTCACTGAACGGAAGCTAGAACTCGCTCGCGAGAGCGGCATTGCCGTCTATGTTGACAGCTTCGACGAAACGACCGCGCCAACCGCGCCACCGCGCTGCTATAATCCGCCGCGGCAACCGGAGTCTCGATCTCCTAAATACTACCGAAACCGACTATTCACACTTGGCGTCACTCCCTACGTCACCTCCGTTTTCGGGGGCCCAGAGACGAGAATGGAGATTGTTCAGTTTCGGTTTCTTTACTTCTTTCGTAGGCACAGAAATACGTGTCACAAATGTCTACAAAAAATTGGGCAGCATGCCATGTTCCCAAGAAGCATAAAAACACTATTTAAAAGAATTAAATAAAATCGTCTTCATTGTCCCTTTAACGAGGTGTACCACTCCGCCAGGAAAGCCCCTTGGCAGCCTCAAGAACGGCGGCGTCGCCATGACGCCGGGCCGGCTCCGTGCAATCCAAAGCGTGATCCAAACCAAGGCGTTTTTGTGTGCGCCTAGGCCGTTTGGCTCCCGGAAATTGCGTATTTCGTGACGTCGCGAAGATTGCGTGCGCCTTCTGGGGGCGCATAAGAAAGGTGGATTTCCTCCACTTCTTCTGAAGGCTCAAGAAAATGCGCCGTGGCGTTGCAGGGCGCTCCTGTATCCCGGCCAATCGGTGGAGTGCACTAGTTCCGGCTCAGCGTTTCTTCGCCGTTTCATAGAGAAATATAGTGCAATGCAAAGAGTGGCCACTCAAGCCGTTTCGCGGCCCAGGAGTTAGAACTCTACGGGCCGTTAGTAGGCGCAACAGTGCCACTTGTCCTGAACATATGTCAGATATATAATATTAATAAATAACTTTGTTGTATAGAGGCAACTTTTAAAATTATTACAAACTTTCAAAAACGACTTCAACGGCTGTGGCTCTGGCTGCAACGCGACGGTTGGCTTCGGAGTCGTGGACTCGACGGAGGGCGGACAGGGGCGGATACTTTGGCTGCTTGGTCTGTGTCTCTTGCCTCGTTGTGTGGGCTGAGTTGGTTCCGCGGCTTGTTGTCTCGTGCTGGTTTCTAGTCATTCTTCCCTTGCGGTCATGGTATGCGGTATATGTAAGAAGTATTGTGACTGTAGTTTCTTTGTTGATGGACATTTCCATTCGGTCACTGAATTTAGAAGCCATTGGGTCAGATTGTTCTTCTATTGTTGCTGTATTAGTCACATGATCCCATGTGCAAGGGCGTTTCATGGAACTTGGATGGTAATTTTTTTAAATGCCCTCCTTCATATTGCATTTGTCGCTGTCACTCTCGCTGTAATACGGTACTTTTTTTCCAGTGTTGCACTGTTGACGCGTTATTCATACATTTTGCATGAGTATTCTTATTTTTGTAATGTAAGAAAAACATACATCACTCATCGTCTTCAGAGTTGATGTTTGTTTTGCTTGTCATAGTTAAAAAGATAAATACTTTTGTGTGTCAATCCCTGGTGTCGTCATATGGCGTCCCTTCAAGAGAGTTAGCACAAATGTCAAAATAACTTTTTCGGTGTGCGGTCAGTTAGAATTATAAGTAGCGCTGGATGACTTTTCTTCTGCAGTACACTTAAGGTAAAAGAAAAAAAAAACAGTGACTGCGCAGGCGAGCTGGTGGATGTTGATCATGATGTAGAAAACCCGACACTGTGGTAAAAGTTTCCCTGCTTCCCAAGTTTCCCCGCTTTTACCACAGTCTCGGATTTTCTACATCATGATCATCAGTTAAGGTATACTTATGAAACAAGTCTATTTTAAACAAAAAAACATGCTAGTTACAATAACACTGACTCGTTAAACTAGAGGGCGCATGCTACTGCCCAATACAAAAAATACCGCCGGAATTCGCCTTGAATCCATTCATTCATCTGGCCAGCGGTTACTGCGTATATCCATCCATTTAGCACTCAACTAGGGACTATACTGGCCGCTGGGTGCGCTCGCTGACACTAAATGGGGCCGCTGGGGCCTATGGAAGTGTCCGCTCTTTACGTTGTATTATATTTCTCTATGGCCGTCTGGCGCAGATGCTCTCTGCTTGCTTGAAAGTAGAGCTGCGTCTATAAAATTTCCCCCTGTTTCCAACGTAAGTATGGCGACTTCTGCAGCCGAAAAGAAGGCTGCTGCGCACGCGGAGAGGAAAGACGAAGCTGCATTTCGACTGGTCGTCACTTCACCTACTGTTTTAAAGTCGCATGTAAATATGTTATTCGGTATGTTTATCACTTCCGTCGTATGCGCAAACGGGGTGACGGTCCTGTATGGCTCACAATGAGCCGCATGTAGTTGTTGCGGTGCGAACAGGGAGACCTTAGTTCTGGCATACAAACTGTGACAAAGTGCACACATTACTGCGTGAGCGAACGAAGAAGTAATGTCAAGGTATTTTCATTACTTTTGAAAAGTAATTTAATGTAATGTCATCACTTTTAATCTGTGGTAATTAGTAATGTATTTAAGTACATTTTTGCGAATTTCAGAAAAAGCAATTAAACATTTGGCAGCGTATTTAGAAAATCACAACTTTTTTAACGTGAATTTTCGTCGTGGTTTTCGTCACGGCCTTTCAACCACGACGCAATTACTTGAAACCGTCCATGACTTTGCCGAAATATTAAATCGTTCTAAACAGGTTGATGTAAATTTTCTTGACTTCGTCAAAGCGTTTGACAGAGTGTCACACTGTAAACTGCTTCTAAAACTTAAATAAATCGTGCAAAACGATATCATCTACTCCTGGCTTGAAAATGACTTGCTAGAAAGAAAACAGTACGTTCAGATAAACTCGACTAGTGCATCCTCGCCAGCCCCTGTGCTATCAGGTGTTCCACAAGGGTCAGTCCTTGGGCCTTTACTTTTTTAAATTTTCATAAACGAAATCACTGCTAACATTCCTGTGCGAGCACGTTTATTTGCGAACGATGTTATCTTCACCGAGGTAAATGATGTTAGTGAAGAGACTTTACTTAACAGGTGCTTATCCAAGATCCACGGTTGGTGTGACTCGTGGCAGATGTCACTAAATGTTAACAAATGTGTTCGAATGCATATAACCCGCAAAACTAGTTTTATTTCCTATAATTATTCCATTAACAATACTCTCCTAGCCGAAGTGACTTCCTATAAAAACCTCGGTGTAATCATTTCAAACGACCTGCGTTGGAACACACTTATTAGGTACATTGTTCGCAAGGCATTAACTAAGCTCTAATTTCTCCGGCGAAATTTAAAGCAAACCTCATGGGATGTAAAATTAACGGCCTATAAAACGTTTGTTCTGCCTATATTAAAGTATGCGTCCGTTGTCTGGGACCCGTTTACTAAAGCCAACATAAATTTACTTGAATCAATTCAGAGAAAAGACTTGCGTTTCAGATACAACAAATTCAGAAATAATACCTAGTTTCCGAACTATATGTGTGTTTCAGCATTAGCCCATTAACCCACAGACGCATGTTTCAAAGATTAAACGTTTTGCTCGACCTACTAAACAACCGACTTAATATTGACACCTCTACATATAATTCACCTGCTATTCATAATTACCCCACGCGAAATTTTCATTGTAGATTATTACAAGAATGCAGCTGTAGGGTCAATGTATTTAAGTTCTGTTTCCCCAAGGACCATTCATGATTGAAATGCCCTACCCAGTCATGTAATAAATGCTTCATCTGAGTCATCACTCATTGCTAACCTCCGCAGTTTCTGTAACTCCTGCGATTGACAGTATTTCTTGTAGGCTTTTGTTGTTTGTTTTTTGCTTTAATTTTTATTCAATACTGTATAATAATGACATTGATTGCCTTATTCACGTGTGCTAAAATGACTAGAAATGTATGCCTTTATAGAACATTATGTACCCCCTCCTACCACATCTTCCGAAGGAGATAGTAGTATCATTAAACAAATTAGTAATCTAATATAATTAGTTTTTGAAAGTAATTTTGCCATCTCTGGTCTAGAGCTATTCCCAGCTTCCTCATTTGCTGGGATCGTGGGATTGTTTGCAGTGATAGACTTTCTTTATGTTCTGTGGGAAAGTTCATTTAGGGTCTTTCTTTATATGGTGATAATAATCAAGATATTTAATTTGTTCGGTTGCTTAGTCTGCAATTTCTGTACTAACTTTTTAAGGTTGACATACACGGCATAAATCTTGTAATTTATTTCTAGAAATTACACTCGTGAGAACAATCTAATAATTTGAGTAAGATAGAAATATGTTCATATTACCTCTTCATATTCAAGGCACTTAAGGTCTTTGGAAACTACGTAGTTTTCATATTTGCACTTGGCCAGTTCTGTTTGTGGCACACATTCGTTTGCCCTAGATATGTCACTGCTTGCAAGTAAAACTATGATAAAACACTCTGAAAAAAAGACATGTGTTTATTGTTTTTTCTTGCTGATTATGCCATCGTTCAAAAGTTCAAATTTTAGGTGCTAGAAGTAGTTTTCAAACGGAATCGGTTTTACACATAGGTTTCAATACAACTATATTTATATGTAACTACGAGTTTTCTGTTTGTGACTTTTTTCATTCTATATGTAGCCGATTGAGAAAAAGAATATGGGCGGAGTTTCAAGAAATTTGGACAGTGATCGCTTTAAACACCAAGAAAGATATCATGGAAGTTAATTTGTAGACGATTCTTTTTTCAACTTTTGCAAAGCGCGAAAAGAAAATGCAGCGTAAAATCAGAGCTAAAGAGGCTAGCAATCATATTTAGTTAAAAAGTATGGGCTGCATACGAGAATCACGCATTTCTCTTTCAGAGTTCACGAAGTCCAGGAAAGTAGCCTTCGCGAAATCAACAGTATTATTCATTTAGATTTCAAGGCTCTGCAATTCACGTTGCAACCTGAAGAGACCACGAAACAATTTCAATTTGTAAACAAATCAGTGCCCTCGAGAAATCCGCTGCCCTCGAGAAACCCAAGCGTAGAAACTAATTATCGTTTCGCTGCGCTAACATTAACGAAAAACATTGCGACACTTAGCTTCATTTGAATTCTAAGTAAAGAGCACTTATCCCGATGTTTAGACGCATTTCTTCATTAAGGATGAACTTACGCGTAATTGCTACTTTGTGTTTTAGGAGCGCGGGAAGGCTGAGTGAACCTTACGAAAAACGATCTTAAATTAAACTTTTGTGCACATATCAGTTTTTCGCTTACCGGAATTTTAAATAGGGGTTTTCGCTCTGCCTTAGATACGTAGCAAAGCAAGCCAACAAGAACGTTGAGTCATTTGTATTGGTGCAAGAAGAAAATACTGCGTTGTACATTGCGGTTTACATTATGCGTCTGCTCCTCCGAGGGCTGTAATCCATAAATGTTGAAGCGAATAATGTCTAGTAATATGAAGATTATCATCCAAATGTAGATCTTGTCGTTTAGACAAGAAAGTTGCTTTTAGAACAAACCCAGCACATATTGTGAAGGATAATCACTTTTTGAGCGCAAACAATATTGCAGATATTTCAAATGATGATTGATAATAAAAGGTTTTATCAAATTCGTCATCAGCTGATTCCTGCGGTGTACATTTATATAAAAAGATAAACAATGCAATCATTTAAATACATTTTACAAAGACTGCACGAATTATTTATCAAATTTAGAGTTTTTACGAGCCAAGCCAACAAAGGACATCTGAATTGTTCTGACACGTCCCAGCGGAGGACTAGATTAATTACGACCCCTTCTTCGACGTTCAACTGAAATCTCTGTTAGACGGCGCCTTCTCGGTAATAAGCCTCCATCATATTGCGGGCACCATGGCCGGTATTTGAACTCCACGCCTGGAAATCCGCAGGCCGATGCTTTGCTTCGGAGTTACCTAGGCGGCTGAGTTGAAGATTATGAACACCACTCTCAAAGTATACAGTTTTTTTTTTTTTTTGTTACGAGAGGGTGTTAGGAAAAAGCGTCAGAATATAAAACCTTTCAATATTTTACATACCACTGTTTAATGACGCCTTCAAGATGTAACAATAATCATATTTAAAAGCTCGAAAAACAGCTTCCTTGAAGATATGACCTGCGCAGATACATACGTTGAGTCAGTCATTGATCACATTACAAAGAGAAACCGATACGAGCCCAGCTTGAAAGAGTAGTTCTCTTACTCAACATGCATGTCGCTGGGTTTCTTTCAGAGTTTATTTTCTACCTCAAATTCTGAGTTTTTGGAAGCTTTTGTTTATCATGCTAGACATATAAATGTTTTTTAACATGTTTAGACTTTTTTGGCTTTGGGAGGAAGCAGCACTACGCGAATTTATTGAAATAGCCTTTTAATATACAACACTGTGAGCTCAGACGTTCGTCACACTAATGCATTTGTCAGAAATAAGGATACAGCTAATTGCCTGTCTCAAATTCAAATTCTTTATTCATCCCTGAATCAGAGAAAGGAGGCAGAGAAAAAAAGCAACTGACATGCTGCTTGACTAGCCTTTGTCCCCCGTAGCAGCCCAGGGAAAAACAAACATAAACGTAAAGACACTATAGTCGGTTACAAGTCAAGAAGGTAGGAGAAGCTCCTCCCACAAGCGTGATGCGCCCGCTTCAAAACTCTCCGCAGTCGAAAGAAGAGTTCACTGGAAACGCTCCTTGTTCCGCTTCAATGGATAGATAATGGCCACAGAGTGGTGCCAGCTTGTCTTCGACCCCCACTTTTTAAGAAAGCGACCTTTGTATTCATTGGAGGGGGAACCGAGCCCCTGAAAGTAGCCTTTGTATCCATCGGAGTGGGAACCTAATCCCCGAAAGTCGTATTTGTTACCATCGGAGGAGGGAAACTCTAATCTCCCTTCGTAGCTTCCACAATGCTAAGTCAAAGTCGAAAGATAAAGCAAATAACTACAGAAAGGCAAGACCCTCCTCGCGCGTTGGCCGCGACGTCACGGAAACGATGGGACGCTATTGTATGCGGAGGTGGCGGAGGGATATAGGATTCCCATTGAGGAGCATTTGCCCCCACCTTCTTAACCTGTAACTTACTATAGCATTTGACATATTCATTATAGCATGGGAAAGACAACATAATTTATATTGCTAAAAACAAGAATGTAAACAAAAGTGAGAGAAAAAAAAAACGAAAAAGTATGTGAAAAATAACAACACGCGTAAGATGCATGCAATCAGGTTATACCAAACTTTTGTTTTCTTTTTTGTTTCTTTTACATGGGAGTAACCATTAGACAAAAAGTGAACATATTTGTTTGACGGCCATACTCAAGATATCTATATCGAGTTCTTAAAAACGATTCAGAAGACGGAGGAGGGTATATTTTAACATCTGATTCTCATAGTCGGTTCTTGAATGTGGCACTATCCATATCTCAGCATTAAGAGCCGGATAATTTGCTTGTCTAAGTCAAGTTGGGAAATTGATAAATACATATTTTCGTCCTGTCTAAAGGACCTTGTGTGGGAAAGTGCAAGTTTATAACTATAGTGATTTGGAGTTTGTACTATATTAAATTTATGAAACAATGGCTTGGTATGACTATCGCATGCTGCGTGACATAAAACTTGTTTTTTTAAGATTCTGCATTAGTTTAAGATTTGTGGCAGTCATGTTGCCCCATACTAAAAAAAGAAATTGTTGTAGTATGCGTAAAAAGGGACTTGTATATGAGTAGCATAACAGAGATTGGAATCATGTTTCGGTATTTATAGATAACCCCCACAACTTTCGATAGCTTATTACTTATCTGTCGCAGTTTTGCCCCAACACAGGTATTCATTAGCTATTATTCCTAGTACTTTTTTTTATTTTCTACTATATCTATTTCATTTCAACCAAGTAAAAGGATAGTCATTTAAGTACATTTTGTATTACATGATCTGAATAGAACGACTTTAGTTTTATTTACATTTATTTTTAAGGAATTTGATATCGTCCAAGCATTTAGCTTATCAAGATATTGATTTGCCCAGTGTATAATTTGGTCAGCTTTGTTCCCTGAGAAAAAGAGAGAGGTTTTATCTGCGAATATGATGCAACCAACGGTCTCATCAATATTTACTACAGCATTGATATATAAATCAAAAAGAAGTGGCCCCGGTATACTGCCTTGAGGCGCGCCTGCTGTTAATTTTTTTAAAGATTTGATCTAATTTTATTGATTTCTACACACCGATAGCGGTTTTCTAAGTAGCTTTTCATCATCTCAGGAGCGACACCGCGAACAAATAACATGTATAACTTCTTAATTAACGTTTTGTGATTGAGGCGATCGAATGCTTTCTAAAAATCTATAAATACTCCGAGTGTAACCAGTTTATTTTTAATATTATTTAAATGAATTCTTTTTAGTTTACCAGCGCGAGTTAAGTAGAGCGACTTTTTCTGAACGCATACTGACAGGGTGTAAGGATCGCAAATTTGTCACAAGCACAGTGTTATCGTTTACGTAAAATTTTTTCTAGACCTTTAAAAAAAATTGGTAATACGGAAATAGGCCTATAATTTCCTAAGTTATTTTTATCCCCAGCTTTATGTAAAACTGAAATTTTGCCACCTGCATTTACTTAGGAAAAACTCCTGTTTGCAATGCTAGAATAAAGATATGTGTCAAACACGGGACAATGAACCGTAGTAAATGCTTCATGGGTTTAATTTGAAGTTTATAAAAATAACAGCTTCCGCTATTTTTAGAGTCTTCAAAAACTTAGAATACTTCATCTTCATCACTTGGATAAAGAAAAACTGTCATGTACGCTGATCATGTATTTGGAAGCATGCTCACTATGTTTACTATGAAGAAATTCACCAGTGTTCATTCAATTGTTCTGCTAAATTTGCCACACCACCTATGTCAATGCCATCAATTTTAAGTGCTGTTATCTTGTCTATATGCAATCCATTTTTCATCAAACTACTCAATTTCTTCCAGACCACACTGATCGCATATCCCCATTAAACAAATTGTTGAAGTATGCGTGTTTAGCTTGTCTTAGGGCTCTAGTACCGCGTTCCACTTTTCTCTGAAGGCAGACAAAATGGCAACATCTTTGCTAAGTACAAATTTATGATAGAGAACATTTTTATTATTAATCATGTTTAACACTTCAGAAGTAACCCAAGGTTAATGGTATTTATGGTGAACTTTATGCATTTGATATGGAAAGCAACGATCATATTATATAGTAAATGTTTCTAAAAAAAACAGTTAAAGGTTTCATCAGCCGACACACAAGACAACACCCCCCCCCAACCCCCCGTCTTAAGAGTTCATTGTTGTTTAAATTTTCAAGGTTTTTGCGCTTACGTTTCTAAAATAGACGCCTTGTGAACTAATTTCCTTCCTCTTAAAGCCTATATCGGAAAGCATATAAATTGGCAGATGGTCAGTAATGGTTTCTCCCACCACTCCCGAGATTACATCGGACTTGCACACATTTGTTAAGAACAGATCGAGCAATGCTTCATGATTAGGTGTAATACGAGTAGGCTGTAGAATATCATTAAGCAAATTGTACGACTGAAATAAGGAAAGGAACATTAGTTGACGTGAAGAAGACGTAAGCATGTCTATGTTGAAATCAGAACATAGAACCATAATCTCATTTTGACAAATAAACCATTAATAAATTTAAAAAAAGCAGTAATGTTTCCACTGGCGGTCAATAAACAACAGAAAAACAGATTTATGGCGTTTTAACGTGAGGATCTCTTAGTCATTCGTGATAATCGTGGAATCATCAATCACGACACACTCAAAACTTTTTTACTTGCATGCATACAACGCCATTTTGTTTAACATTACGAGATAAATTGAAATGCTCATAATTTTCTAGCGCGTCAACTTCATCCCTTTAACATTTACATGTTTCGGTCAACATAATTACATCGTACGTAAAATCAAAACTCCCCCCAAAAATGCCTAGTACCTCGATTTTATTTCTCACCGATTGTACATTAAGATTTAACAGACTAAACGGTTCATTATGTTGGTGTTTAAAAGTAAGCCCAACCTCACGTGACGACAAATACCGCTTGTCATTTATGTTTAGAAAAAAAATTAGAGTAACTAACCGAAAGAGCCACGAAATTAGTCTAGTTTTGGCAATTCATCCTTCGTTGCTATTACATAGGACCGATCCCCATCCCTCTCTCTTACGAAGACCTTCCTATTCTTATATCAGACAAACTGATACCCCTTCGCCTTTGCCCATTCTTTTGTTTCCCAGAGAAGCGATTTTTATTGCTGTGTCAGGCTTTCCGATATTTAAACCTTCCTCCGAGCATGTTTCAGGTTTGACCGCTTATCTAGCCACGGGTCTCGCGTTGCCTGGCTAGCAAAGCGAACTATGTTTCCGGGTGTTTTATCTGGACGTGAAGCAAGTCTGTGCGTTACAATAATTTGATCTGTGGTCAAGTTAGGAACATCAGGTTGCATTGCCAGCTCATTAATGGCCTATTCGTCTGGGGCACACCGCACCCGTCCAGTGCAGTCAACTCCTTCCACTTTAGCGCATGATAGGTTGGCGGGGAGAGAAGGAAGCTCCCCCCTCCCCTCTAGCCTTCCGTGTACCACGAACCGCACTGCACCGGTGCGATGCGGGCCCAGACGAATTGGCCATTAGTTTGGTCACGAGGTCTTCATTTTCACTCGTGGGGATCCCGTGTATTTCTAAGTTCTGTTTGCGGTTCCTCCGTTCCAGGTCATGAACTTTCTGCTTTAGTTGATCAATTTCTGCTGCGGCCCCTGATTTCTCGGTGTGTGACCCTTTTCTTCAAGTCTTTTATTTTCTCGTGTTGCTCACCAACACGTTTCAACACATCGTCGTAATTCTCCGACATATGCTGAAGGGAGTGTTTCACACCATCCACCGTGCCTTCAAGTTCAGGAGTGTGTCCAGCTTTGCATTCATAGCCATCAACCTGTTTGTTACATTCAGTTCGTTGTTTTGTTTTGGCCAACGGCAATTACAGCTGGAGGCACCGATTATTTAGCTGTCAGGAAGTGCGAGGCCAGATGACCCTTCCGTGCAGACTGAGACTCGAGCGAAGAAGTAGACGAACGTCGAGCGTGCAATTTTCATGTGTTGCATACCCAGTGATCGAGACTCTCCTGTGGCATTGACTTAAGAAAAGGTTTTACAACTCCAGAGCAGTTCCCAGTGTGATAACAGTGCTCAAACTCTGAGCATTTAATGGAAGAACTTTCAGATTCCACCGGTTTCTGGCATGAGATGCAGTCACTCATTTCGACAAGATGCTAAAACAGGGACAACAGAAAGCAACACGATCGCAGAGCAGCGAAATGCAAGAAGTCAAACACGCGGTGAAGAGCCAACGAAAACAGCGCTTACATACAAGATCAGAAGGAGTGTGTCAGTTAAGTTGCCGAGGTAAAGCATTCCGCCGGTCTGCGATGAACCGCTCCGCCTCCAGCGCTTTTTTAGAGCACTACAATGGACGCTTTATGCCGCTGCCAGTCATTTGGTTGACCGATAACAAGCTATCAATCACTCATACGTAGTACTGAGCGCGTGCGGCGGCGACAGGATGACACGGCAGCGACGCACTTGCCGAAAACGTCCCAGCTGAAACCCAGTACAGCACGGCTGGCTCCGAAGTACCGACAATGTCTCCCTACGAGATCAGAAGCAGCGTGTCAGATTAAGTTGCCGTGGTAAAGCATTCTGCCGGTCTGCGATGAACCGCTCCGCCTCCAGCGATTTTGTAGAGCGCTGTACTGAACGCTTCATGCCGCTGCCACTCCTTTGGTCGACTGATAATAAGCCTATAAATCAGTCATACGTAGCGCGTGCGGCGACGACAGGATGACACGGGAGCGATGCAATGGCCGAAAACGGCCGAAAACCCGCACAGCACGGCTGGCTCCGAAGTACCGACGATGTCTTCCTACGAGATCAGAAGCAGAGTGACAGATTAAGTTGCCGAGGTAAAGCATTCCGCCGGTCTGCCAAAGGAAGCATCCCCAGCTGAAGGAACGCGGTTCCTTCAGCTGGGGATGCGCTGATTGGAATTTTGGTATTCAGCAAAAAGGAGAGTGCCTTCTCACTAACCTTGCTACGATGTCCTTGGAAAAACTATTATGCAATAAAAGCTACATTGTAGGCGGTGATAAGGGCCGGGCCCCCGAGTTATTTGTATCGCCCGTCTTTATCAGAAGGGAGCCTTTGAATCCTTCCCGTCACAGAAGGTAAAATTATCGATCTCCGATACTCAGCTTCACACTACGATGTATACTCGGAAACAGCACGAGCGGGAACACCGGAGCGCATGACCTTCGATGCATGTTGAGCTACTTCGAGGCTGATGAAATGGCGTAATGGCGACGGGGCTGTGAGGGTGTCCAGATGGGCCCCACCTTTACACCCCACCGTTTTAAGTTTTATCAGCCTCGAGGTAGTGCCGCAAGTATCAAAGGCCACGCGCTCCAGTGTTCCCACGCACACTATTCTTGAGAGCACGTCAGCGGACGCTACGAGTTATGTTAGCCAATCCAACATTCTACTTCAGCTATGCGAGTTTACAGTATAGCGCATCGCTCCTAACAGGGTAGGGCGGCTTGGAGCGATAAACAGGTATTCCGTTCCCCAGGCAAAATTACCCCCCCCCCCCCCCGCCCTTGGCTGCCGCCATGATGTACAAGTTTGTCCATTAGACGTGTGACAGAATCAAATCCCGAGGCATTTACGCAAAACTGAACCGAGATATATATTTCAATATGTTTAAAGCGTAACGCCGGTACTGTTGCTAACATTTAGGGTTACGACTGTTTTTAGTGCAGGAAAGGTCGCTGAATTACGAGGTGTAATTTATTTTTCGATGCCTTGTGTAGTTTTGTAGATATCGTATTTCAAAGTTTTGTTCCGGGATCCTACGGCGCAACCAAAACTACTGGCTTGAGAAGGACACCCTGGTGATCAGCTGCATGGCCATCGTGTGTCGTGAAGTTCTTCTCTCACTGCCGCAAAACGTACGACTGGCCTAGTCGCAAGAGCAGTTCCGATGAGTCATGCAAGATGCTATAGCTGGTTTTGTGCTTCGCTTCGTAGATACGAGGTGCGTCCCAAATGTCCTCGGCTTGACCGAGAAGAAGGCGACAGATGTAAATTAACTTAGGTTGCTTTTTGAAATAGACTCTTTTGAGGTTCGCACACTTCGCCCTACAATGCTGCGGTGCCTAAATCACAAAAAAAAAAAAGTTTGTTCTTCCACAAAGCGGGCTACATCAATGACGGCATCATCACAACAAAAGCGAACGCCAGCAAAGGTTATTCCTCAGTTGGGGGAACAGATGGAAGTCTGTTGAGGCGAGATCTGGTAAGTGCAATGAATGGTTGACTTCAGAATTGCATCAGGGGTGGATGGCGGCCATCGCCGCATTAACGCGTTTGGGGGGCCGCATTGTCTTAATAGAATATAGCACCCCCTTTCGACGCAAACCGCGACCCGAAGGCGATGAATAAGGGTTGCATAAAAGTGCCCAGTGATGCTGTCCCCTTCTCAAAATAATCACTGAGAAGCACGCCTTTCCAATCGCCAAAACACCGTGGCCATCACCTTGCCTGCTTATGAAACATACCGAGCTTTCTTCGGAGGTGAAAAGGAGGGGTGTTTTTGGGGTTTGCTGTCGGGTTGATATTGGTCGACCCAGGTTTCGTCCACAGTCACAAATCGGACATGGAAGCCTGCAAGATTAGTCCTGAGCAGCTCGAGATGGTCTCTGGATGGTGTGTAGCGAGTGCGTTTTTGCTCACAGGAAATAAATCTTGTAACCCATCAAGCAGAGACCTTGTGCATGTCAAGATGCTGGGTCACGATGCACTAAACTGTAGTGTTGGAAGTTCCTATGACCTGTGAAATGGACTAAATTTTTCCTCGGCCATCTCCCATTATCTCAGCGTGCATACGGTTGATATTTTCAGAGGTCGTCCTCGAGCTCTCCCATCCTCGATTGAATTTGGCGACCCACTTTTTCATCATGCTATAGGATGGGGATCTTGTGCCTACGTCACCACCTTGTCTTTATTAATGTATGTCGAAGTTAGGTCTTTATGAGACAAATATAGACTCACGGAACGTGTCTTCAGTTTATGCGAATTAGCTCGAATGCAGCGGGTTGCCACCTGTTGGCGGTCGCCACAGGAAAACTGTATTGTGCGTATGCGCCATCGATATAATAAAGTTTTGTGTCTGTGCTCGCAATCCTCTTGTGTCAGGCCAATAACGCTTGGGACTGCCCTCGTATAAAACATCTGTAGCACATATTAACCCACATTGCCAGCCGAAAGGTTAGCTCGCCTCGACAACAAAAAAAGTGGTATTCACTAGCCGCAGTGTTTACATCGTAGGCTCAGAACGAGCCCAACTTATCTTCCGAGAATAGCTACAATCCTGATGGGGTGCAATGCACGCTGCAGAGGCGTTCTGGGAGCTTATCTTAAGTTCGCGCTGAGCAGAAACGAACTCAGCTATGGCGCCATGTGAAGATTTCAAAGTCCACGGCGATCTCTAAAACATAACATAACAAGCTGAAATGGTCCGCGAAGACGGCTGGCAAAGAAGGAGAAAAGTACGGCGAAAGAAGTGTCAGTATAAACAAGTAACTTCTTTGAGTACGGACATGACGTCGGGGCACAAGGTTGCATGAGAAACAGCCAACCCGTTGAATTCCCGCTGAGAGTGGGTGATAGAAATTTTAATATTATTTTTGAAGTCGATCGCGAGTTTACATTCGCATATTATCTTGACAGTTCTCGTATTTAGTCTCCGTGAATCGATATCATGTGTTTATTTTGGTTCGACCTTTGACAGCATACTTTAAATGCACGTATCTCCGAACCCAACGGCATGCTTAAAAAATACCTCTTACATTCGTACCATTGTTGGATGATTCCGGAATCTCAAAACGTAGCTCTTTTCCAACTTCTGCAGTAAACTTGAGCGATATTGTGTTAACATGCCTAAAACGTTAAACAATATGCGGTTAGAAACTGGTACTTTAAGATGGAAAGAAAGTCAAACATTAAGCTTACCTTCTTCCATCGTTTGTTTTATAATAAAGCCAGACTTCACTAAAACTGTTTGTTCCTTCTTCCGAATATAAGAACTGAATTGTCAAGCAGGTTGCGTATGCATTAGTAAATATGATGTCTTCATATTCCTTGAACTGAAAGTTGAACATTTTCCCGTGAAGTGCACCGAGCACCTGAAAATCAAACAATAAAGAAAGTGAAACATGTTTTGTAAATATTTCCTTACCCTTAAATCAGCCTCTAACACATTTATTTCGTTTGATATTTTTTCACACATATTTAATCAGTCGTTTTGCATATATTTTTTTAGTATTATATTATTGAAATAAAGTACTCAAGAACCTCTAAAAAAGTAAGCACATAAAATAAAGATTTAAAATAATAACTATAAAATAATAAGCAAGAAATTTGTGTAAAACTAAACTCCTGAATTTCATTTAAAACTACCGTCTCTTCTTAAAATCCTTTTTTTTTAAGGTTTGGGTGTTTGAACCTTCGCCAACCATGTCTCTTAAAAAGGCAGGTGGCAAATAATCTTTCAGGAGTGAAAGAACGTTTAGGTAAGCGTGAATCGTAAAAAAAAAAAAAAAAACACTTCAATTGATGAAACAGAGTCATGTTATCTACTAAACACTCAAGTGTGCATTGACATAACCCGCAAGTAAACGGCCGTATCGCTTCAAAGATTAATATTTTGTATTTTTAGAATCTTATTTTTTCAATGTTTTTGCGATGCGCTAGAAGCTGTATGATCGAACAAGGCTAGAAGCTCTCTCGTCGAACAACATATCTCCTACAAGTGTTCTACTAAATGCAAAGTTGCTAAAAAAATTTCTTCAAGCACGTTTGCTAAAAGCAAAGGTTTATTTTTTTATGTTTTTATTTCACATCTTTTAACAGCAGAATAAGTGCCGCTGGCAATCGTAGCGCATTTTGTGTGTACGCCTGCAATTGTTTTTTTTTTAAGTTTAATGAAGCTACCTGCCCGGACGGAAATTTTTGGTGTCATATTTAAAGAGGTCTGTGCAAAAAAAAAAAAAAAAATCGATATGCCTAGGCTTAGTCTTATAAATTTGATAAGACCTCAAAGATCCTAAATCCCAAATACTGCAGCAACGTAATTCGTTCATATTTTATAAACCGTATTTTAAAATCGTGTTTCTTGGGGTGCCTGGAACGACCATGTGACACTGTTGTCAAACTTGAGCAACAAAGCGTCACAAAAATACCTTAGTATGGTTGAGGATCTATTGTATTTCGTTTTTTGTTTCAATAACAAAAATAAAGTTATGAAAATAGTGAGAAACTTACGGGCGTTCTAAAACGAATTCGGCGGTACTATATCACGTGATTACCGGTAAGTTTCATTTTCAAACACGTCTGAGATTTCCGTCGTCCGGCAACCATAGCAACGTCAGCTCCTGTCGTCTTCTGGTTGGTGCGCATTTTCTGTGCGCGGGAGGATTAGCTTGAGTGTCCTCGGCGTCGTTAGCGTGTGTTTTGTGCGCGCTCCAGCACTCGCCATGCCGACCGTGTGCGTTGTGAGACTCTGCAGCACAAGGTACGACAGAGCGAACGATATTCGATTTCAAAAGTTTCCGGAGGATCGACGGCGAAGAGTGGCCTGGCTTCGAGCCACTGACCGCGATGGCCCTGATGACATCGGCAGGAGCCAGGGTTACGTGTGTTCCGATCACTTTCTAACGGGGGACTATGACATGAACATCGAAGTGCGCCGAAGCCTTGGACTGGACATGAAATGGGCACGTCTTGTCGAACCTCGCTGCAGAGAGCTCGCCCAAATGGCTCGCCCCGTCTTGCCGTCTGCGTCGCCGTCGGATGGCGACTGGTCTCGTACTCGTCGGAGGGGAGTGTCCGCACAAGGCAGAAAGCTGAAGAGTCGGCTGCGCTCGATTAAGCGACGCTGAAGCTCGGGGAGGTCCAACCGATCGGACATCTTGCATCTGAGGAAAGTATCTGGTAGCCTTTGACATGTACGAGTGACGTCAGAAAACAAAACTTCCCGATTGACTGTCTTGATGTGACGTAGTCGTAGAAGTGAGAGAGAAGCTTTCCGGTAACCGAATATGTCGTTTTATGCTAATAAATAGATCCGGATTATAAAATGAATGCACCTGGGTTACACACTAGAGGGCCGGTAATCGAAATAAGCACATACTTCCGAATTTTCTAAAAACGTTTCAAGGCCATTTTAATTAAAAATAAAATACAAATCTGGCACTTGTTTCTTTCGGCCTTCCGGCGATGATCAGTATGCCTAAATACATTGTTCTATGATGACTGGCGATTATATTATACCGACAGCTGTGTAATTTATGATCGATCCTTTGAAGAGAGACTAAATTCCAAAACGTATAAAAAAAAACTAACTGGTTGAGACACGGACGTCACAAAATGTAGCCACCTCCCTCCTTCACAACGCGCCTCCCCCCCCCCCCCCCCCCCCCCCAAAAAAAAAAATAAATAAAAAAAAAAATAGGGGAACAATTGAAATACTTAGGACGCAAAAACATGCATTTTAAGACCCGAGATCTTTGGTGCCGCCTGTCGGTCACCGTTCGATCGTTCAGATGATCGGGTTCTATCCCGCACCTCAGGATCCAAGTTCTAAAATATATGTTTCAACATGTGTACTGGAAAGGTCTTCCAGATAAAACTATGTTAAGAAGCAGCTCGACGGGTTCTGCAGGAACCCCGTGACATGGGCAACAACTTTGAACACATTGTAAAAAAAAACAAAAAAAAAACAGAAAACACGTAGGTACAGATCATGCACTACTAACATGACACAATATGGAAGGGCAATTTATCAAAACATTATATACATTCAAAATACTAAACATTACAGATAAAATCTGAGCGTAAATCGGCACTTGATATTATAAATGCATCCGGCTCATTACAAAGCAAGTTATTTAAAACTGTCAGGAAGTTGAAGTGGTGGGGTTTTAATAATCAATTCGTGCTGTGTCGAGGGACCAAACATTTTTCTGGACGATGAGAATTGATGATGCTATTATCTTTATTAAGGCGAAAGCCTCATATGTCTCATCGTTCAGTCGACTTCCAAAGTCCTTGAGCGCAAACACGTTGGCCCCACGAAAACTACGAACATATGTCGGTGACACGAAGGTACCAAACGAAAGGTACGAATTATAATATTAATCAGTATTGAATGAAATGTCGCCAAAAGTGCGTCGTCAGAGAGCGCGCTGTCTTCGGAGGTTCGCTATCACGTTTATATCGGCACTCGGGCTTCCGCCTTCAAGTCGTCTTAGGGATAACATAACAGACCCTGAAAATTTTTGTTTCGGAATACGAATACAAACAAATCTATAAAAGTTGTGGATTAAAAACTAATGAAATGAAGTAGAGAGAATTGATACATGTTTTCGATTAAAATTACTTCGTATCTAGAGAATAAACGTTCTGAACAATAATCATATGGAACGTTTGCAATATAACGCAACGTTAAAAAATTTGAAGTAGATTGCTATTTAAGTTTGTTCTTGCAGTCATTGCCCAGACGTGATGAAAATAGTTACCATAAACATTAGGCAGGGCATAAAAAGTATTAATTTTATTATTAAACTGCAAGAAGTTGCGGCACCTTAATGACACACCAACAACTTGAGAGAACTTTTAATTAAATACTAAATATAAAAGTTACATAAAACGAGCTGAGAAAATAAGATCATTTTTTATTTAAATTTAAAGCAAGGGTGCACGGGAGCCGATTGAATAAAGACATTTTAACCCTAGAGAGTAGGGACAAGGAAGACAAGCACGACACAGATCTCTAAACAGGGCTAACGTTTATCTCACGATTCACGACATTTTATAGGTACGTACAGAAAGAATGAAACAGAAAGACCAAAAGGGAACATGAAGACCAGGACACACAAAGCGAAACAAACTTGAACCCGGGTGAGGGGGTGACACCCGAACAATCGCAACAGATTCATACTGCGAACCCAAACAAAGGGACTAAACCGCAAAAAAAAAAAAAAAAAAAACTTTTAGGGGGAAATTTACACAGTGAACAAAAATAGGTCAGCTAGGAAAAAAAGAGGTGACCAAATATAGGTTAAAACAATCACTGGTTTAGCAACGTTCTAATATGATTTCCCAGTGAAACAGACATATTGCTAAAACGATCTTTATGTTCATCTATCATCAATGATTCCTTCTCTAGACTTTTGTATAAATCTTTTTTTTTTTTTTTGTTAAACACCTTAATGTTCTGCCACACAACTTCGCACTTACTAAAAGAAAGAAGGTGCTTTGCCAATTCTGAAGACTAAGCTTTGTTTTTGACTGCACGCTTATGTTCAGCTAACCTGTCGTTAATACACCTGTCCGTTTATCCTACATGGCAAACCCCGCATTTGACTGGAATTCAATAGACAACGCCCAGATCGCAACCCACGGAACAGTCTCTGTGATTTTTGTTACAAGCAAGCTCTTGCGACGAAAAAGGAGTAAATCTATCTAGCCGAAAGTCAGGTTTAAACACAACTCTCACACCGAACTTTGCAGCCAACGCCTTCAAATAATGGGAGACATTATGAAAATAGGGTAGACATACAATGTTGCCTTTTTCCACCTTGGTGTCTCTACAGTCGTTAGAACTGGTTAACTAACGCTGCATGACGAAGGAAACAAAATCACTACCATATTTTGCCGAGGACAACCTACAAATCTGCTTTTCTAGACCAACTCCCAACCGATGTATGCAGGGAAATTTGATCGAATTCTTTAATACAGACTTGACTACTCCCCTCTTTACAATTTGTAAATTGTAAACATGATCAGAAGTGCTCAGAGAACATTCTTGAGCATAAAATTTTCGCTTAAGGACCATAAGGTAGACAGACTTGGCCTTAAGAGTCTAGTTATTAGCGAAGATAATTCACGGCAAAAAGTAGTCACACTGTTTATTCAAAAAGGTGTGAGTGTATAGATTGTTCTAGCTCATTGTCATTGAAGAATACTGATCAGTTGATAACCGAATTCCATTCTTACCATCGTGAGCTAGGATCTCTTCTCTAGATATCAAAGATATGTATTATTCATTGGATCAGCGTACTCTCCTTCAGAGGCTGAAATACCTTCTGGAGGAAAACTTAGAGAACTTTCAATCTGCTTCAGGTATATATGTCGTTAGTTTTCTAAAACGTGTTGATTATTACTTAGGTTGTACAGTGGCTATGATTCAAGATAAGTTATTCTTGCAAAAAAGTGGCATTTGCACTGGTTCTCGGAGAGCTCCACTATTATCAGAGGTCTACCTTCGTGTTATCGATATTATGGTATCTCAGTCGCTTGAAGAGTATGCCGCGGGCTCTGTGATCGTTAGCAGGTACACTCTAAGAAATGCCTGCACGTCTACTTACCCGCAAAACACTCAAAGAACCAATCTCTTCGATCTAGAAAATCAGCTCGGCGAACATACCCAGCAATCACGGACACGGTCCACTTGCGCCATCTATCTTTGGACACCGGTACCTTCCAAAACTTGCAATGAAAAATTCGTTTTTTCGCCATAGAATAAAAATGAGCGCACAGTTATCAAAGTTACACCAGACATGGGTTCTTAATGAGCGTTGACATCGCCTCGACACAAAAAGAGCCTAATAAAGAGCGGAAGGTGGTTCCAAATGCGATTAAAATTCTGGTCAATTTGTATGGGAACTTTTTCTCGAAAGACTAACTTTGCGGTATTAAATTAATCTAGGCAGACCCCTGAAAAAAGTAATCGATGATTAAGGAGGCCGGGACAATGCACGACTCCTTTAGCCAGGTGGGTTCACGGTAGTACCATTCAGAAAAGTTCCTGAAAGCATTTCGCACGACATACTTCCACGAGCCGCACCGGTCGACCGTACTCATGGTCATAAGTAAGCTTTATGTCCCTAAAGCTGTGTGCGGTTGTGGCGCAGGGATATCGAGCGCTCGTGCCGAACGTGCAAGACGTTCGAAACATGGGTTCCATGGGAGCGTCTACAACGGCCCTTGCTGGCCGCGGATTTCCTGATTCTGCATCTACTGATGAGTACCAGGTTGTACTGCCACCACTACCGCGTAGTGCACTAGCACCGAACACTGTACTTCTGCACTGTGATGTCAAGGGCCGCTCGTACAGGATTGAAGACTTCAAACGTGAGCTGGAACGCCTGAACGTCCTCCGAGAAGTGGCTTCAATTGGAGCATACCAGATGAATCACGTCTGGATCGTCCCTCTGAGATCATCAGCTGCCTCGCTCAGGTTATTTGCTGCAAAGGAGCTCCAAATCAAGGACCGGCGGTGCCTAGTCATTGATCTGAGCAACGCTGAAGTAAGAGTCAAGATCCATTGGATCCCATTTCATCTGTCGAACGACGCAGTACGCAAGGCGTTGGAGCCTTTCCGTAAAGTTACATAAGTAACCCGGGACACCTGGATGGCCGAAGGTTTCCAGGACATAGAGCCTACAACAGGGTTTGTGCGCATCACCCTCCAGGAGGGGACAACGATCGACAGCCTACCGCACCAGTTACGGCTCTTTGGAGCGAACTGTTTGATTGTGGTCCCTGGACGCGCACCGTTATGCTTGCGCTGTAAGCGTACTGGTTGATTGGTTGATTGGGGGTTTATGGCACATCAGCATCTAAGGCTATAATGAGCAAAGAGTCTTAACTATTGCAGTAGAGGGTTAGAGAGAAGAAAGAGCTATAGTAGCTGGTGATGTGATAAAACTATGAACATGCATTTGTATAAGTGTAAAAGGTATGGTCATGAGTCTGGGGTGGAAAATAAAATCACAGTCGGTGTATAATGCCGATATCTGTGAGGAACTTAAATAAGCAGTCATGTGAAATAAGTGGTTCATCACCTAGAAGCAGGGCTAGGTGCAGTGGGACATGTTCTCTATATAGTTGTGAGAAGTGTTTCTGACGGTATTGATCATAAGTGTGACATTCAATGAGGATGTGTAAGACACTTAAAGTTATGTTACAGTGTTCACACACTGGAGCATCCTCCCCACCCAAAAGGTGCCCATGTGTGAGACGTGTATGGCCAATGCGTAACCGGCACAAGACCACTTCATAGAAGCGCTCCCGATGCCGGGCACTCTCCCGTTCACTTATGTAAGGTTTTACTGCATGTAATTTGTTGTGCATTTCAGTATTCCACTGAAGTTGCCACTTTAATCGAATGCACCGTTTTAAAGACGTGTGATAGTCTTTATAAGGTATTTTACGCAGGTCTACTTGTTTCTCGTTAGCAGACCTTGCTGCAGAATCAGCCGCTTCATTTCCCGGGATGCCAACATGGCTAGGCACCCAGCATAAAGTTATGCGAATGTTGCTGTTTGCAGCTAAAATAATCTTACTCTGCAATTCAGAAACAAGCGGGTTTCTCACGCGTTCCAGCGATAGGACTGCTTTTAAAGAACTCAAAGAGTCAGTGAATACTACCGAGCGAGGAAACCTTTTCTTGGTTATGTAATCGACCGCCAATAGCAGACTATAGAGCTCTGCCGTGAGTATGGTGGCATTTGAGTTTATTCTCCTAACTCGCTTAACGGAGGGTCCGATCATAGCGCATCCCACAGTGGAGTCGTCTTTTGTCCCGTCCGTATAGAAACTTGTATACTCTTGATATTTACATTGAAATTCCAAAAATTCCTTCTTCATGACTTCCTTTGGAACATCTTTCTTAGTATGTTTCGTAAGTGTGAAGTCGCAGTGAATGTTGTTGTAGTCCCATGGGGCAATATGTGGAGGGTATTGGACTACTGGGGCCTTTGCATTCATTCCAACAACCTCTGCTGCACTGCAATTCCTAATTGAAAAAGGAGGAACTATGGAGGGTTTGTTTTGAAATGTTCTCTGGAACCGAATGTTTTCTATGTTATCTCGAGCAGGATGCTCGGGAACCGAGCGGACCCTAATGGAGTACATGTAACCCAGTGCGAACCTTCTATACTCCAAGGATGGTTAATTAGCTTCTACGTACAGACTAGGTACTGGGGAGGTGCGGAACGCACCAGTAGCTAAACGCAACGCCTGATGCTGAATGGGGTCCAACATCTTCAAAGCCGATGCCCGGGCTGAACCATACACTATGCAACCATAGTCAAGCCGGGAACGGACGACAGAGCGATATATGCGTAATAAACACAGTCGGTCCGAGCCCCATGTCACATGAGATAAAACCTTAAGAATGTTGAGAGATTTTAGACATTTCCGTTTAAGACTCTTAATATGTGGAATTAAAGTGAGTTTTGAATCAAATATGAGACCCAGAAACTTGTGTTCACTTTTTATGGAAATTGGAGTACCATACATACTCAAAACTGGATCATGGCAAATTCAACGCCGTCGAGAAAAGCGAACACAAGCCGTTTTTTCAGGCGAAAGTCTAAAACCATTTGTATCAGCCCATTTGATCAAGTTATTGACTGTAAGTTGAACTCGACGTTCACAAATCGACAAGTTACAGGACGAGACGGAGATCTGCAAGTCGTCAACATATATTGAATATTGTACTGAAGGCGGTATTACACGAGTAATTGAATTTAACTTAATGTTGAAAAGAGTGACACTGAGCACGCCTCTCTGAGGGACTCCATTTTCCTGTATGAACTCTCTTGAAAGTGTTGTCCCCAGCTTCACACGAAAGGTACGGTGCTCCAAGTAACTTTGAATGGCAGCTAACATACGACCTCGAACACCGAAACTCAACAAGTCTTGCAGTATGCCAAACCACCAAACTGTGTCATAAGCCTTCTCTAAATCAAAGAAAACAGAAAGGCATTGTTGCCTGTTCACAAATGCCTCCCGCACAGCAGTCTCAAAACAAACTAGATGATCAACTGTGGACCGAGCTGAACGGAAACCACACTGGTACTTATCAAGTAGGTTGTTTCTCTCCAAGTAAAACATAAGTCTCTTATTAATCATTCGCTCCATAGTCTTTGAAATACAGCTAGTTAAAGCTATGGGTCTAAAGCTAGATGAACATGAGGGATCCTTGCCTGGCTTTAGCACTGGTACAATGATAGCAACCTTCCAAGAGGATGGAAAGTGACCCTCGAGTCAAACTCTATTAAAAAGGTACAGAATAAGTTCCAGGGTGGACGGATGAAGATGCTCAAGCATTTTGTAATGAATCCCATCTGGTCCAGGTGCAGACTGCTTGGATGGAAGAGCCGACTGAAGTTCGTGTAGTGTGAATGGAGCATTATATGGTTCTCTCGTAGCCACGAATGTGGTCACAGTCTTTTTTTCAGCCTGCAATTTGTATCGCTGGAAACTTTGAGTATAATGCTCGGAACTCGATACAAATTCGAAGTGTTCCCCTAGGATGTCTGCCTGCTCTTTCAGACTCTCGGGGCATATTCCATTTCGACTTAAAAGTGGGACAGAAAATGCCCGGTAAGAACCATCGATTTTATGCACTCGGTCCCAAATTTCTTTCAGGGATGCACTGCTATTAATAGAGGAAGCATATCCTCTAAAGCTTTGCCGCTTAGCGTGCCTTCGGATGTACCTTGCCTGTGCCCTCATTCTTTTGAAATTAATAAGGTTGCTCGGTGTAGGATACCGCCTAACAATTCCCCATGCTTTGTTTTGTTTCTTTTTGGCCTCTCGGCAGTCTTCATTCCACCACGGCTTTGGCCTTTTAGGAAGATGGGTGGATGTCATCGGTATGGCAATCATTGCAGCTTCCAGGATGTGCTTTGTAAGATGATTTGTTGCTTCGTCAATAGAGAGTTGATGTAGAGATGAAACAGCTAAAAGAGATGATTGCTTAAAACGTGCCCAGTCAGCTTTTTCGAAATTCCACCGAGGTGAACGCGATGAAAGAGTGACGTGATAATGATTCAACTCTAAAATTAGTGGAAAGTGGTCACTTCCAAATGGGTTTGGGATGACCTTCCATGAAAGCAATGGAAATATTAAAGGGTGAAAAATGGATAAGTCTATAGAAGTAAAAGTATGAGTGGTAGAACTAAAATATATAGCTTCATTTGTGTTAAGTAGGCACAATCCCGAGGAAAGAAGAAAGCGCTCAATGAGAGCCCCTCTGGGGCTCTCATTGATCTCCCAAAAGTAAAAAGGTGGTGGAAGCTGACTAACAAGGTCTTCAAGCTCTTTAATCTTTAGCTGATAACTGGGTGGTATATATAAAGAACAAACTGTAACTATACGATCTAACAAAATGCGGGCTGCCACAGCCTCCAGCGAAGTCTGAAGAGTCACCTCGCTACATGGGGTTGAGCGTTGCACTACAACTGCTACGCCTCCAGATGAATGAACTGCTTGTATCCGGTCCTGGCGAAACACCTGGAAGTATTTTAATATATTAGTGTGGCTCGCTTTTAGATGTGTTTCCTGCAAGCAAAATGCAATGGGGCCATGATCATCTAGTAGCTGGCTCACATCGTCATAGTTAGGAAAGAGGCCTCTACAGTTCCATTGAAGAAAAAGAGACATTGGTATTCTAAAAGGAAGTCAGATCGATATATATATATATATATATATATATGTACATATATATATATATATATATATACCAGAGAGGGCTAAAACAAATTTACGGGGCTTTTGGTGCCTCAACACGTGGGATTGTTTTTCTCTTAGCAGTGTCCTTTGGTCGTCCTACAACCTCAGAGGAGACCAGAGGAAGAGACTCTGCTTCAGGAAGAGACTGGTCGTCTTCAGAGAGCGGTAGGCTCTCGTCCATTTTTTCGTCCGGCGAGAGCATTGGGCCCTTGGGCGGAGGAGGTTGTTCTGTCCGCCTGGGCTTCTGGTGGCTGCAGGAAGCACGAGGAGGGGGCCCTCAACTCCTGCCAGAAGGGCCAGCTAGGGCCGCTGATGGCACCTCTGGTACCTTGGAGGGAGTGGTACCCTCCTTGGAGGGTACAGCACCCTTAGAAAATGAAGGTGACTGAGTGTGCCTCACCTTCAGAGGTTCGGAAGGGGACCCCTGTGGAGAGGACAGATCTTCCGGGGAAGTCTGTGTCTCCACAGATGCCGTAGACAGTGGGGGTCCCCTCAACACAGCCTGGGCATAAGAACCTCGTGCCTGAAAGGCAAACTGTTCTTTGGCTGCTTGGTAGCTAAGGTTATGCTTTACTTTAAAAGTCAAGACTTCCTTCTCCTCTTTCCATTTAGAACAGGAGCGAGAAAAAGCAGGTTGAGCTCCGCTACAGTTTACACATTTGACTTCATTTTCACAGATGTCTGCCACATGGTCAGTACCACCGCACTTTCCACACGTTTCCCGGCCGCGGCAGCTCCGGGAACCATGCCCGAAATGCTGGCAGCGGAAACACCGCTGAGGATTCGGGATGAAAGGGCGGACTCTACAGTTCAAGTACCCTGCCTTCACGGTGGATGGAAGAGCATGAAGTTCAAAAGTGAGTATCAGATGGCGGGTTGGTTTTTCTTGTCCGTCACGTTTTAAGGTGATTCGTCGAACAGCAACAACAGCATTTTTGCGCAGACCTTCGAGGATCTCGTCTTCGCTGCATTCAAGAAGGTCC